>JAWPHD010013074.1:0-71069 GCA_037043455.1 Cyrtodaria siliqua
ATGTTATCTTTCTGGCACTGTTATGATTTTATCATTTAGCATACCTCCCAAGGCACATTATTGTTGATAATATAAGAACAGTTTAATAATATAAACAGTATATTTAAGAATTGATTCACTAATTTTCAGTATTCCTGGGTTTTTTAATGACGGCAGTGGTTGACAAATTTACCATAAAATGCAAAGTGAATGGAAAATTTACCATAAAGTTATTTATGGTAAAGTTGCCACTCACTACCACCGTTCAAATCCCAATATTTACATTTTTATTGCATTTACCTTAAATGAAACACGTTTATTTGTTGCATCTAAATTCCCATTTAAACACTTTTACGTTTTGAGCAGATTTAATTAAAGCAAAAAAAGGTATAGTTTATTCCTATGATTAACTTGAAAACTGTCGTAAGTTGCTATAAAAAAGCGTGCAAGGTTGGCAACGTCACTGTTACCAAGTGTATAAAAGGATTAAATTCAATATTTCTATATTTGTACGGGTTATGAAAAACATTTAAGCTAGTTTAAATTTAGCGAGCAGTGTCTCGGACTTCACACACTTCAAACTAGCCTAATATTTTGGATCGCCTGTTGAAAGATCTAAATATTGAATTAAATCCTTAAAAAATCAATTCTTCAATGGATTAATCTAGTTTTTCATTTGCCTGACTCTAGTACGTGCTTGTTAACATCCCTCTGCTAGGAAATATTTTCCTTTTTGCAGTGTTATACAGTAGCTTCTTGAACATACATTTTTAATGACATATCAACACATTATCTAAGGTTATTTAAAGCCGCACCAGGCAGAGGAGAAGGATATATAGGAATCATATAACCTTCAATACATGGGACTGCCCACTTTATGTCCAGCGCATCCTTGGCCGGGATAGTAAAGAGGCTGCGTCTAAAACGTTCTCGTCTCTCATAGCTACAGGTTTGAATCCCACTGTAAGCTTGACTCGTCAAGTGAAAAAGTGTCAATAATCACAGACGGCTGGAGCTATACAGTACTGGTTCTACCCAAGAAAAATAATGGATTTGCTTCTACCACAAAAAAAATAGACCGTCATATATAGCCTAACATGTGCTAAATGACCTAAACATAACACAACATTCGAACAGTTTATGTCCACATCCAAAAGACAGAGCTAAGAAATTAAACGCATTCCCATAGGCACATTGAAACACTCAGTGGTACAAGTAAGATCTCTAGATTCAAAGTCTACCATGCTGTGTCACAACCGTTTCAGAAATTAGACGTTTTAGACAAATGCTATCAACAGTGTTTGCTGAATCGATTATAAAACAGTGTTTTGAAAATATGTGGGTTTTTTGTTGTTGTTTTTAATCTCTTTTATATTTTTCAGTGCCATTTCTGCCTTAATTAAGCTGCACCCGTAGATGTCCTGAATGTTCAGAAATGTCCAAGAAAAGAATATAGTATGTGTCAGTCTTCCATTGTTTGTGGTTGTTTCTGACTGCGTTCTGCTTTAATAGTAGAACTTAGCATTAATAACCTGCAACGGATGGCTTAAACTTGCAACCAAACTAAAAAGGACTGGATGTACAAGTACCATTAATGAGGCGCAGTCATCTGTGGTTGATGGATACAATAGTGGGATAAGTGATGTACCAAACAATCAATTGTGGCCAACGATTAGTTATTTAGTAATTGATATTAAGTTATGACATTCCACAAAAGATCATTGCAAAAAATATTATCGCTGAAAACAAAACATACAAGCTACTTAGTCAAGAATCCGTCGAATTACAACCATCTCAAAGTAGTACAAAATAAACTCCTTTTTTATATACAAAGAAAGTTACATTTTTTCGCGTACAATTCGGAGACGGAGAAGCTAACCCGAGCTGCATTCCTCTAGTGACATTGGTGAGAAGTGTGTGAGTTCAAGTACGTTATTCAGACATGATTTGATATTTTGTAGAGCATCCGTGGTTGAGAGGGTAAATACGCTGCATTGGAAACCATCTCAACGCTGCGAGTTAGAATCCGGGAGGCTCGACTTGTAAGTGTTAATTCTTATGAACGACGGGAAGTATACAGTATGTGTCTTACCCTTTTACCCAGGAATAAGTCAGTTGTCTGCTTCCACCACTAAAACATGTTGACCGTCATACATAGCCTAAAATGTGCTGGAAAATGACATTTCACACCAAACAAACAAAAACGATTTAAGTTTTATTTCAATCGCCCTTAACAAAAATGTTCTTGTCCGGTCCATGTGGTAAGTAGCATATATGGGTCCTTTATTCAAGGTCATGCAGTTTTCATGTCCAGTTATACTCTTAAACCCCTTCGTTTTCTTTCGAGTAAAGAGCTAGGAACTTCATACATGTAGATCATAATTAGCTCTTAAAATAATGAGAGCTACCTAAATGTGTTTTCAATAGACCGTGTGTTGCACATTAAATTGATGTTTACATGTTCAAGGTCAGTGTGAATACTGATGTACTTCTGGTGTTCATTCCAATAAGCTGTCCAACACCGTTACCGTATCATTAATATATTGGGCGTGAACATCACTTAGGTTCAAGGCCCAAGACATTTTCCCTTGGCTTTGTCCGTCTGATGGGGATGGTACATAGAAGGTCCAAACTACCAAAGGCTATTCTGTCTGCATGTTAAATAATTATTACAATTTTTCTGACAGTAAGAGTAGGGCAGGGTTTCACGATTAATCTATTCTTCACCTCTTACTGAGATGGCTCTAATAACCATAATGTGCTGATGATTGTTTTCATTTGCATTCCAGTGTTTTTTTTAATGAGTTGAGCTCGCTATGAGGCAGTGCCTTATTCATATTAAAGTTGAATTTTATATATGTGATGCACGTAGACGTCACGCATAGGTGGTATGGATGTTTAGTGTTCAATTTATTTCTTGGCATTAATAATAATATTAAATTTAAATGCAATGTATGCCATTAATGAGTATGTATGTGTGTTTATGTTAACTGTGAAATTAACTAAAGTGTTTATGTTACAATGCGTAGTTCATGTGGCACATAATATCATGACAAATATATGTGACTATGATACATAACGCATGTAATTTTATTCCATTGCATTAAAATAATATTAAATTTAAATACAATTTATGCTGTTAATGAGTATGTATGTGTGTTTATGTTAACTGTGAAATTAACTAGAGTGTTTTGTGTTACAATGCGTAGGTCATGTGGCACATAATAACATGATGAATATATGTGTCTACGATACGTTACGCATGTAATTTTACTACATTACGAAGTTTAGTGATTAATTAATTATCGTTTTACTTTGTGCAACAAATTTAATTACGCTAAAACAACGCATATATACGTATTTCAGAGGGGTTTCTATAATATATGGTGTTTATTTATATTCTTATTTCTATGTTTTATCAAAAGCCACCTAATGTTGTAGTTAACATCATCAAATGAACATCTATTTTGTCTGACAGAAGCGTGAAACTTTTAATGGTGGCGTTACATTCCCCAAACTGTCATATCCTAGATGACACGTGCTTGTTGAAATATTAATATTTACCATTTTTAGTTAAACAAGATTCATTTTGATTCATCTATGTTATGGTACGATATCACCGTCATCGTTTGTATGCATTTGGGTCAGCTACACAGCACAAAAAACATTGACAAGCCGAACTACATTTTTTTTGAAATTTATGTTTCTGATATAAGAACCAACTTACGTGGGTCTTATACAACAATTGTATTGACTTTAACGCCAACAATTGTCGTAATGTTATGCGTCCCTAACCTCTCAAATTATATTCTACATTCGCCTAGAACTCCAACACTTAACCATGTTCATGGTGAAAGTAATTTCTGTAACTAGTTCATCTACATTTATATGTATGTATAGTAAGTCTCAGTTATGCAATAGACAATATAATATCATTAAGACATTATAACGTTTTAATGCTAGACAATTATAAAAGTATATTAAACTCTGGCTTTAAATTACTGGATATACTTGGACATACGAAAACTGTGTAAAGCGTATATCTTTATTTTATTTCAAAATATATATCGCGGTTACATCAAATATTGACTATACTATCCATATATATTATATAAAATATAAATTATACCTCATGTTTATTGTTTATCTTATAACCCAACAATAATCTCTTAAGTTTGAACTCCCAACTAAAATAGAACCTATTAAATGTGTCGCTTCAGATTGCCGTTAACGTATTATCAAAGCACTTCTTGAATATGAACACAATAACTGGCGTTAGATAAGCTCCTTAAAATATATAAATTCTGTCAGGCTCATTAAATTAACATCAATATTTCTGACAGTTTAAGATAACTTGTTAAAAAGTTTATCAAAACAGGTTATGACCCTATCATTTTGCAACGTACTGCATGCTTGGCGGTGGACCCTTTTATAGTTCGCCACATGCTTTCTACTTTAATTGTACGATGACCGGACAGGCTGTGGACGCCTACCTAAAGCCCATTGGGACAGTAGCGTTTGATGTTTGTCTATGATCTTTCTTGTTGTGCCCTTAATGGTTTATTCTCTTATTGCTCTGGCTTCTGCCAAGTAGTTGAGTACCTTCATTGTGGCTTTCTAGGCTATTTTTTTTGTATTATATTTACACGAGCATATGTGTGTTCTACTTATATTGCCTATTGATGCTGCCTTGTTGGTTAGAGATTAAATCATGGCGGGGATTTCTTTATTGACACTGTTCTGTTTAATGGGATGACAGTATGGTAAGTGTGAGGTTTGGTGCACCCTAGAACCGGTTTAAACCCCAGTGGCCTATTTCAAGGCGGTAGCCCTATTGTCAACCCTTTTGTGTTTGTGATGTCGTTTACTTTTATTATTACTTTTGCCTTCTTGTTTGTCTGTTTGCATGTTTGTTTCTGTGTTTTGTGGTTGACTGTCCTCCTTGAATGCTACTTTCCCTGTCCGATCTTTTTATATTTCTTTTTATATTCGACGTCGAACCCTCACTGCAAATGTTAATTTGTAATTATTAAAAAGGTGTTATCAAGATGCAAACTGAACCGTCGCTTATCATATATAAATGCAATTTAAATAATTATGATATATCCTAAATACGGTGATTCAAATTTATATAGGTGAACCCAGCCTTTTTATTTATTTAAGAGATATTTTCGATTCTTGAAGTCCAGTTATGTCTCGCTTAAATCGGTGCTGGGGTAGGGGAGATTTGCACTATATTTTACCTCTCCTAAACAGACTCGAGCTACTACTTTCTATTTGATGTATATGTGTTGGTTCCAAGGAATCATATTTGCAGTTTTGTTTTCTCCTTTCTTCTCTTGTTTTCGTTCGTTGATTTCGAAGAACTCGTCCTAAAACGACCCTCTATATGTTGGAGCTACTAATACCACTTTTAAGAATGCTTTAGCTTTAGTATTGAATCCAGGTCTTTCCGCATGCGAACCGGCCACTCTACATCTTGGCCACACCGCGGTATTGAAACACTGCCTTCAATGTAACCTATATTGCTGCATTCTTCTCTTGTGTGTATTCTTTGTTTCGGAAGGAAGGACCCCTTTTCATTATTCATTCAGTAGTATCTTTGTCGTAACTTTAAATTTGTTTAAGTATTACGAGAGACACTGAAATAATTAGTTTAATTGCAATATTGAAACCGCAATCATTTTCATCGGATCTTGTGCATCATAAGACAAATTAGACACACGTCAATGTAAGTAAAATTACCATACAAATCCGCATGCAATGCCAACTTTAATATCCTATGGCACACTTAACACTTTGGATACATAAAGCATATCGGATTTGTTTTGAAATATGACAGTTTGATACCTTTAACAACGCCTTAATTTGTCTAGGCTTTGACGACAGAAAGGTTGGCTTTTATTTCCAACGCGTCCATTTAGTAACCAGTCAGCATTATTGTATACTCAGGAGAACACTTCGTTACATAATGGGAATAACGGTTTAAATATATATATGCAAGTCAAACAGGAAAAGTAGCATTCAAGGACGACAGTCAACCACAAACACACACAGAAACAAAGAACAACTTTATATAAAAATAAATAAAAGGCAGAAAAAGACATCACAAACACACAAGGGTTGACAATGGATCTACCGCTTAGGAACGGTCAGTGGCAAAGAAGGCAGGTCCAGGTACCAAACCTCACACATACCTTACTTCATCCCAATAAACGGGACAGTGTAAATAAAGAAATCACCGCCATGAACTATTCTCTAACCATCAAGGCAGCATTAATAGGCAATATAAATAAAGCACCAACACGCTCGTGTATATATAAATACAAAAAATCAATAGCCTAGAAAGCCACAAAGAAGGTACTCAATGCCTTGGCAGAAGCCAGAGCAACAAGATAACAAACCATTGAGGGCTCGACAAGACAAGATTGAAGACAACACCGTCGTTTTTGGGCTTTATGTAGACACCATCATAGGTCCACAGCCTGTCCGCTCATCGCACAATTAAAGAGGAAAGCATAGTTGCGAACTATAAATGGGTTCACCACCAAGCAAGCAGTGCGTTGCAAAATGATAGGGTCATAACATCTTTTGTTAAACCTTTTAACAAGTTTAACAAAGATAGTATGAAAGTTATCAGAAGTGGAAACAGTCGCCAATTGTTCCCGAAAGAGTATAAACTAATATAAAGAAAAAACGTCATCATAAATACAATCAGAATATATTCTGATATGTTGTACCCGAGGGCAATCTTTGCTGCGTAAAAGATGGATTAGATAATTATTATAATAACTATAATTCACTTCTGAGTGGAGTTTCTTGGCAAGCAATATTCCCAAATGTAGAAATCCGAACGATTTGCCGATATGCCAGTTTCTCATTTCCTCCATTCTATCGGTTCTACTGAGAGCAAATGGCTTGGCTCTTACGCAAGCAATGTCCGAGTTAATAAGATGTCACATGTTTACTAAAAATACCTTTATCAGTGGTAATACTCGTGTGTGGTATAGCTGATTGACTTCCAGATATCATTGTGTATCTATTAAACCTATTTAAATTGTAAACTTGTGAGACACTTATAGTTTTATTATACCGTCCTGTTGCTACGCTGAACTTAACTAATAACATATCTCATGACATAATTCGAAGTATATTAACTGTGGCGGCAGTAAAACGTCCCCCCGCGCTTGCAATCAGTACTTTTATTCATTCGATCTTTGGAGATCGCTGAGCCCGATACTTATATTTAATTATCGGTGGTACTTTTTCATTTTGTTTTCTTACTTAATTTTCGATTCAGTGGTTCCATTACTCCGGCCGATTAAAGGCTCTATGTATTGTTTAACCACTTATAGGACATGTTGTCTGCTTTTTAATTTGACTGTTACTTGTGATATGAAGGCTTCATAACCGCTGCTCCCAACTAAATTCCATTATGTTAATTTCGCTCTTCGGTGCATAGAATTTTATTAGATACTGGGACTATACGCCGTACGACATGGGGGAGATAAATATCCATGTCCACCGCCATATGTGTGCCATCTTCGGGATGTTTAAAATTGTGTACTATTGATTTTATTAATATTGAGTTCTGCTCAACCCTGGGCTAGAGGGCGTGAGCGGTAGCTAGCATATTTCACTACCGCTCATGAACAGTCTCAATCAAACCGAGACTGCAATATTTCGTATGTGTCATTTTGGACCGTTACCAAAGGTCGATTATCATACTCTTTTTTGGAACAACTATTTATAATTGGTTTAATGTAGCAAATGTAGTTATTTTCATTAACGCATATCAATGTACATTAAGTCCTTAAAACTGCAAATACACTTTAAAAACTTCTTTCCACGGTGGTAGCCCTATTGTCAACCCTTTTATGTCTTTGATATCATATCTTGCCTTCTATCCATTTTTATAATTATTGTTTGTTTCTTTGCGTGCTTTTAGTTGATTGTAATCCTTGAATGGTACATTTCCTGTTTAACGTTTATATCTTCTTTTTCTGAAATATAAAACTAATTATTATAATAAACGTTGTATGTTTACGGGTTTTGTTGTTGTTGTTGTTGTTTTCAAGAATGTCTGATGAATACACAAAAAGTTCAACCTCTAAACATCTGTGTATTAAAGAGTAACCGTCCCGAAAGTGATTCTTTGTACAGTTCATACAATAATGAACGAAGCTTGATAATTTGTTCGTCCGTTAACCATTTGTTTATATAAATATTCGGAATATTCAGATTATTTGTACTCTAAAAGGGCGAGTTCAATGTTTACATATTTTTAATTAAATTTTTATTTATTTATCCCGATAACACACGTCTAAGGTGTTACTTTTGTGTAAGGTATGAGCATATACTAGTAACGTATCCAACATTTCCCATTATACCATGTCACACATGTGGCATGAACATGCTTATCAAGAACAAGAACGCAGTGCATAACAAATGGAGTTCAC
Source organism: Cyrtodaria siliqua (assembly GCA_037043455.1). Lineage (NCBI taxonomy): Eukaryota > Metazoa > Mollusca > Bivalvia > Adapedonta > Hiatellidae > Cyrtodaria > Cyrtodaria siliqua. The sequence goes on from JAWPHD010013074.1 coordinate 8,439, forward strand.
ATTTTACCTTTAGTATATTAGACCGAAACAATTTTTCTTTGATAAACGTATAATTTGAACGTATATATCTCAACAACCTCATTACACATCTGCATATACTAAAAGTTCCAATTACACATATTTTATAAATAAGTTTTATAAAGATCGGCCTTGCGATGCACACTTACCTTCTTATTTATGAGTTCGTGTTATGCATGTAGTAAATCTATTTTTACTAGGCCATTACACACATATACAAATGTAAGACATAACCTTATATTTAAAAACATGTATAGAACAAAATAAATCACTGTGCTTAAAGTTAATACAGAACATGCAATATACATTGATCAAAAATAATATTTGGTAATAAAGGCACAATTTGTATTGTGTTTTCGTTTTGTTGTTATCATTCTGTGTTGTACTCACATTGCATTCACAGACACACGCTTACGCAGCAATATAGTATTGATAGTCTGATGTGTTTCCAATAACCTTCCAATCCCAATCTTCTCCTGATAAAGAGAAACAGTCTGGGAAATCGGAAATCTGCCTCGCCACGTGTTGATCCCATCGATGTATGTATAAAAACCAATTTTCATTAATATCTCTGTCATTCCATGCGTATTATAATACAAAAAGTATCTTATTGTTTTACGTAGTCATACAATATTAATTTACTCGTCTACATTTTTGTTGGCAAGACCAAAACTAATAATAAAATAGTTTGTTTATGAGTCATATTAAAAACGTTAGTTTGCAAATTATTACCTGTCTTGCAATGGTATTATGCTTTAGAAAAATGTAACACAGTTTGCAGCAGCAAAATTTCGATTTTTGCTATAGTCTCATAGTCCTGGGTTAGATTGTCCCTCTCAAAGCATGATTGAATTGAATGTACATTAAAATGTGCTCTTAGTTATCATCTGTATTAGATCATGTGTGTTTGTGGTTGGAGGATGATGGGGTTGAAGCAGTTAAGATAGAGACAGGATTTGCTTTTTACATGATAAGCCAGCTAGATTATTTGTTTGACATTAACATATACTATAGATTTGTTATCAATACACTATTTAATAAATCGGTTAATTTTATGCATTGTTCATTAACAAAGTAATAAACTAAAACTAATTGAGATTTATACTTGTTTAACTGCTCAAAATAGGCTCTGACTAATGGGGCATTATGCGACTTTGATATATATAACTTTCAGCAATTCAATCATACACTTATTAGGAAAAAGGTGTTTAAATAGTAAAAAACCAATAATTAACAATTGACCATTTACATTGTAAATATTGTTAGCCCGCAAACATGTTTTAATTTTCATGAATTGTTTCCTCTTTTTCCTCTTTGCCTACTAAATTATAGCGTATCGTTAGTTGTAATATTAAGCAAATGAGACCCTCATCAATTTAATGGTGCAATAGTTCTGGAAACAAAAACAAACGTTTGAATAATAAATAATTTTAGACAATGACAGCCTTACATGATTTATTGTTCGCTGCTCTTCCTACTTTAATAACATCATGTCATTCTAGAGGAACTGGTAAATATCACAGAAGACGATAGCAACAACTTGCTTGCTTCGCTAGACAACATGATCATATAAAGTCACGTATGTCTTAGCAGAAAATGGACTGGATCACGAAAATAGCAGGGTTCTAAAGCACGCCTTATACGCTAGGTGTTTGGACAATCCATAGTGTGGATTGCACAGTGCCAAACATGTTAATAATGTAAGAAAACTGACTAATCAGCATGGTTGTACAGTTGTATCGCTTTACTACATGATGATGAGTACATGTATGCAATTCAATTGTTTCCTGTACGCCTTTTTTTAAATTTGTCATGTTTTTATTTTAAAAAGAATAATAATCATGCCTTGATTTTATTTAAAAAACAACAATAACAAACAAAAAACAATAATAACAAGGGACACACGAAAACCATGAAGTATTTATCAAGTTTAAAAATTATCATTTAGATTTATTAATCGAGTAATATTTTGACTTTTTACAAATCTGCATATAATTAAATACAATCAGGAGTTTTTAATTGTTCATAGTTATCATGGTTATTCTACCAAATATTTGAATATAGTTTTGTCCAATTTAATCAATTCTGTAAACCTTTCAAATAATTATATATACCGCTATTTACATATAACAATCATTTTGACAAGCCAGTTTGTTGATTTCAATACAAAATGTAATCGTATTCTAATTGATTTTAGGTGATATAGGAATTCAAACATTCTCCAGTCAAATAATTTAACTTTTCTGAAATAATTGTTTTATGACAAGTCTTTTTCAACGGTGCTACCTTTGTTGATTTAAAATTAGGATGAGAACCCTTTGCAGTCACACATGCGCAGTAGTAGATAAGAACTATCTGTAGATAAATATATAATTTTTTAACAAACGCCTTCATAAAAGGAATATGGATGACGCTTAAAATGCGTCGCGTGTCGATAAAATAGTAAATGGCGGCGTTTTAGCGGGGCAACATAATTGATTATAACTTGAGCGTTTACGGAATGCGCCCCCGGTACTCGCTTGTGTCCATAACAAATGCTAGCCTCTTTTTTTCTGAGCCTACCCTACCTATACTTAATATTCTTTTGAATAACAAAATAAATACTTGAAAGGGGATCTCTTTGAAGCAACAAACACAAACAAGAGCAAACTCGACTTCATTGAGACTTCTCATGAGAGGTAATATAAAGTGCAACACCTCTCATGCCCGAAATAAGTGGTATTCTGCTTTTAAACTTGTCGCATTTGTGACATATTAAAAAAGAGTATGAAAGGAGAAGTTGAATTATTATTTATGAGCATGTTTTGAATAAAAAACACGAAGACTCGGTGTGTTTTTGTTGTTAACAGCATCAATTCATATCGGGTTTAAATCGGTAGCAGTTTTACATGTTATTAAATAAAAGCATAGTTAGATTACAAAACAAGAATGTATTATAGCCTTAAAGCATAACATCCCATTAAAATAATGTTAATGATTTATGCACCAAAAAACTAGCCGAGTGGTCGAGTTATTTTGACCAAACGATTTCATTAATATTATTAAATCAATTCCTTTATAGAGCTAGTTTACTGACCATGTACATCTTGAATTTGAAAACTGAAACACATTTTAATTGCTTTACTTTTATTTGGATTGACACCTAATATTAGTTCAGATCACCAGAAGCCCCTTTAATATTGTTGCGGGATACATATGATTTTCCCCGAGCAAATGTATTTTGAATAAAGCACTAACGTTATCTTTGGTACGCTTGTAGGGTGAAATTGAATGCTGTTGTGATACAGTACCTATATTTGAAACTTGGAGGTTATTGGAACTGTTGTCCAGAACGATTAATCAATTGTAAAACTCCATACTGAACGTTTCCAAGCAACAACATCTCAATGTATATTGCCGTATTAGTAAGTCGAAATAAAATGCATTCATTTAAGTTCATTGACAATTTGATAGACAAAACACTACTCTAATTAATCAAGAGCAATAAGACGATGCGAATCGCCGACAAACCAGGGCTAAGCAAGAGTGATGATCACGTTTACCTACTATTACAATATATCCCTGGTGTATGTGTACGTTATATAGTGTTTTGTTTATTATATGGTTAAAGCATATCTTTGCCCGTGACTTAAGATGAGATCTATGCCTGTGACTTAATTGGCTTCCTGATGGTTCCTATTGAACTTCAATGGAAGGATGACGTTGTATACACAATGTATCACCGATACTGATATCGTCGTGTTTACCTGCTAGCAACCATTGTCTTCTTCTTGTTGTTATTGTTCTATTTATTTCTACTTACTTTCACAATCATAGTACAGTCGTAGACACACGCTTACGTTGCTAGATTGTATTGATAGTCTGATGTGTTTAGGTTTTCCAATAACCTTCCAATCCCAGTCTTCTCCTGATAAAGAGAAACAGTCTGGGAAATCGGAAATCTGCCTCTCCACGTGTTGATCGCATCGCTGTAGGTATGAAAACCAATTTTCATTAATATTTCTGTTATTCCATGCGTGTTATAATACACAAAGTATCCTACTGTTTTAAGTAGTCAGAGAGTATTAAATTACTGGTCTCGATTTCTGTCTGCAAAACCAAAACTAATAAAAGTATAGTTTGTGTGCTTTGAAGAAGGTAATGTTACCAATTATTCTCTAACTTGCAATGGTTACTATCATGCTCATAGTACTGGATTATATTGAAAACCTCAATGCATGATTGAATCTAAATGCAGTTTTATTATAATTTGCTCCTTTTGTCACGATAGGCACCAACTACGTGTTATTTTAGAAAGTAGGGTGTGTGTGCGTGTGTGTGTGAGAGAGAGAGAGAGAGAGAGAGAGAGAGAGAGAGAGAGGGGGCGGGGTGAAGTATCAAATGATGTACCCCAATTAAGATGGAGTCGGTATTTTCGTTTCGCAAGATAAACGACCTGGATGTTTGTCCAACGCAATTGTTTATTATCGTTTTCCAAGTCAATGCAGTATGTATTAAAACTATGAAATTCAGATTCGCTCAATCCATTAGGTTTAGTATAAAATGGTGTCGTAGAGGACATGCGGACCCGAACTTCCTTTCTATTTGGAAACAAATTAATTCTTCAAATCATAGATAAAAGTATTAACTTGAATACAGCTAACACCTCTGCCCCTGACCAAACCATATTTGCAACACAAATATAACAACAATATGACAAATTCACAATTTATTGTTTGGAATAAAGCGCTTACGCTGAAAGACATGTATGCATCAGTCAAATTATACACATGTTCAAATATAATGTAAAATCCATTTACACTGTGTACATCCAAATCTTCAAAATTAATGTCTTATTAATTATGATTTTTTTTTTTAAAAATGATATCCTGAACAATACCAATCTAACAAATACTTGTCAATTATTAGAACCCTTCTAGTAATAAGTCGCTTGAGCGAACTGATATATAATCATTTGGAAACAACCACGTTATCTGTTTCTCTATATGTACACACAATGTAAATCTAAATTTCTAATTGTAATTTATGAGAACTATATCCGATGATATATATCAAAATAATAAAGAAATTTAAAATTCTTATTATATATACAAATATAACTTAATATGTGTATATATTTATCATCCTTTGGACAGTGTCAACAATCCATTTCCGTTTTTAAAAATAAAAATAAATCTGAAAACGTCTGTATAAGGTAACGCCCAACGCTGAATAATAGAAAACTAACCAAACTGGTCAGATAACACGTGCCATAACGTGTTCAAATACTGACCAATCAAGAGAAAACATTTTCCTCTAATTCTTTTTAATCAAATGATGGAAAATACATTTCCCCTGACAAAACCATATATAACAACAATATGACAAATTCATAATTGATTATTTGGGGAAAAAAACGCTTGGGCGAACTGAAATTAAAGAACGGGATTGTCATCACTGGCAAAATAAATTGTGCATCTTAAATATGCATATACTGCTATAAACCTAACCTCATTGAAACGCTGAGTCGCTGGCCCATGCAATATGTGATATAACCGTCTTTAGCTCTATCGCTGAGTCATCTCCTATGTCGTTTAAAAAGTCTGTCCTTTATGCCATTTTTTGCAGCTGCTGTGGCACCACCTGAACGTAATGAATGGAGCCCATACTTTGGGATATCATTAATATGATCCTTGAACGCTTCAATAAATAACTCCCTTAATGTAGTGTAAGAAATTGGTTTATCCATGACCTACGATGCCGTTGCGTTCGGACGCTGTGGTTTCTATAGGACACTATATATCATTTCTCAACTTGTAACCTTCTTTGGTGCGACCAACCTACAGAATAAATAAGCATCCGACTTATCCGCTATACTGGACCACAGTAGTTTCAAGTTGATAACAGGAAACAAGTGAGTTTCAGTCTTTGAAATTACTATCCAAGCTCCAGCTCAATATTGATCTGTTTTACTAGATTCTATCATTATGCTCATGTGAGCTGAATTAAAAATAATATCTGAACGCTTAATGTGTAATAATTCACCACTTCTTTAAAACCCTGCCTATGCTAGTAAGCAAGCACGAATAATTCGTTGATTTTCACATTTCCATCCAAGTACAACGTATTATATTCAACATAGTGATAGAAAATGGTTCCTTTTTCACAACACGTTTAAATAATTTTCATTTAGAGGCTTCTAATATGTTGTTTACTAGTAATGAATATGTAGGAGACTTTAGGTCATATAAGTCATGAATCCTTTTAACACTATAAAAAGCAGAAATCACTGGACTTGGAGAACTTGCCGATTGCACAATCGATAAATATATTGCAAAATGATGTGGTTTTGCTGGTAATTTCGGGGATCAAGGTCACCTATTTAGCTAGCAAGGGAGGTAACTCGTCAATATCATATGCATAACACTGAAAAAATAAGTGTTAAAACGGTACCTGGACATAACGGACCATGGACATAACGGATAAGGACGAAACGGACCATGCTTTGGACATAACGGACCACCTCAAAAAACAATACGGACCCTGGACATAATGGACCATGGACAAAACGGACCATGTATCTGGACAAAACGGACCATGCTTTTGGACAAAACGGACCATATATATATTTCAACATATAGTATAACATACTTTTGTTTATCATAACACTTAGTTGATATATATTATGATAATTATATATAATCCATCACTGCTATGATACGTTAATATATTGTATTACTGTTGTATGAAATAAAATAATACAACGATTAAATAAAGGGTTGTTGTTTAATTAATCATTTAGCCCATTAGTTCATTTGTTCTATAACAACAGGTTCCGAAATCGTTTTCCTTCTTTGATCTGTAAATCAAACACATTAGTTAAATTAATTGCAGATATATGATATATTAAATTGAAACTTAATAATTAATGTATATATCCTATCTACATAGTTCTACTTATATTGCCTACGGTGACTTCACAATGCTGGAATCTTCAGCAAACACCAACGTCACCATCGAGGACGCCCAAGACGACGATACCACAGGAGACACCAACACCACCTTTGTTGACTCTTCATACCGCGCCGACGACCAATCCTCCGACAGCACCACCGGGGAATCATTATACCACGCCGACGACAAAGACACTGCCACTTCTCAAGAAGATAACAGTTTGTTTGATGTGACTTGTCCGAGACGATCGATGGCACATGAAGAGTTGGAAAGATCTCTTGCTGAAGATACAGTTCACATAAAAGACGTCGGTGATCTTGAATGGGATGAGCAGGGGAAAGATAAAACTAGTTTTAAGTGACGGTTAAGTATTACGATTTACGGTTTTACACCACTCGCGTTTAGCACGCGCCGTTGACATCACAGCACGTGTCATTATAATCACTTATAAAAAGTATAATTCTATGCACCGGTTACTTTCAGCACATTTAATGCCGTAAGAATCTGCAAGTCGAGCTCCCATTGGGTTTCATTGGGATTCGAACCCGCATTTGTATATTACAATTTATTTTTACAATAACGGATAATAATGAGTGAATGGGTTTTTAATAACACGAATAAAACAAGCAGATATTGCATCGGTGATTGTATAATGATACATATGCTATCTTTCAGATTAAGACGGTATCACACTCGGACAGCCAGAAGCTTCCCGTCCAAAGCAGGACAACCTCATCCGCATGTGTAATCGAGCGCGTTCAGCCACCAGGTCAGATGATTCAGTTAACTTGTCATTCCCGGTAAAAAAATAAAACGTTGATAGTCGTTATGGCCATGATACTTTCTTTAATAGTAAGCACCAAATCTTTGTAATAATATTCTACATGTAAATTTCATGAAATAATAGTTACACTAGTTTCGACATGTTTTGTTCTTTTGCTATAAAGAAAGATAAAAATATCGGACAGGGAAAACAGCATTCAAGGACGACAGTCAACCACAAAACACAAAAACAAACACGCAAACAGACAAACGAGAAGGCAAAAGTATTAAAAAATGCAAACGACATCACAAACACAAAAGGGTTGACAATAGGGCTCATAAGTTGTTCATATAACTAAAATAAAGCCATGGTAAATCACAAACATATTAAATAGCTTTAGAGTAAAACATAATACGGCGTACTATTTATGATTTGTATAGCGTCGATGTTCCAGACCAAACAACTTAAATAACAATAATTAAATAAGTTCTTTTATGGTGCCTCCAAAAACGTATGTTGTTATTGTATTTCCAGTTAGACGAAGATTTCCTGAACTCCTCTATCGACGAACCGTTCTTTCAGAAGGACGTCATTGTTGGTGAAAGGCGTCACCTTATCTTTGCGACGTACAAACATCTACAACATTTAGGCAAAGCTCGAATGTTTAAAGCTATGAATAACAGCTTACAAGTTTTAAAAAAATTGTGTGTGGTTATACCGAATCAGTACTCATAGTCAATAACGGGTTTGTGGTTAGAAATACAATGTGTATCTTTGTACTGTTTTGTTCATAATATTTATGTGCTGTGTTTGAATTAAAATAAGTGCCTGAACTGCAAGTTGCTTAGAATAATATCTTACAAGTTTAACATTTTCTTGTGTGGTTATACTGAATCAGTACTCAATAACGGTTTTGTGGTCAGAAATAAACCGTGTATCTTTCTATTGCTTAATGTGTTTCTAGTAACATAAGTGCCTGAACTTACAATTAAAAAATCAAAATATAAGTTTTATCTTTGTGTTATGGAATGGTCCGTTTTGTCCGTATACGTGGTCCGTTATGTCGACGGGGTTTTATAATCGACTATGTTTTATAATAAAAAAATATGTTAAACTATATATTTTTGGTATGGTCCGATTGTCCAAAGACATGGTCGGTTTTGTCTATATACGTGGTCCGTTTTGTCCACGGTCCGTTATGGCCATGGTCCGATATGTCCATGGTCCGTTATGTCCATGGTCCGTTATGTCCATGGTCCGTTATGTCCATAATTCGCAAAAACACTGATTAATGATACACTCTGATTTCCTTTTTTTAAACAATATTAGAAATCACATATCAACACCAGATTGTATATATATATACAAAGTTTCCATGGCTTTGCTACTAATAAAATACAGGCACTAAGCAATGACAGTATAGCATTCTGAAACAGACAAGATACATGTAGCTACAGGAATCATGAATTAAGCAACATCTGTAGAACGGCATTTTGAAGGCAGCCATACTTCAAACAAATTATTTACAGGCACCATGCATATAGCAACATCTGTATAACGGTCTTTTGAAGGCAGCCATTTCTGAAATAAAACTTTTTTACAAGCACCATGCATAAAGCAACATCTGTATATATAGTAAATCTGAAGCATAAACACCATTTAAATATATATTAACAGGCACCATGCATTAAGAAACATCTGTATAGCATTCTGAATCCAGCCACTTCTGTAACAATATATTGGTAGGTATTAAGCATAGCAAACATCTGTATAACAGTATTATGAAAGCAACCATGACTTTAACAGTACATTTACAGTCACCATACATGCATGCAACATCTGTTTAAGTAGGCCATGCATTTTACAACGTTTTTTTTTAAATGTATTTAAAACTTTAAATATAAAACCAGCATGAATTTTAAATCTTCATTACCAAACATTCCACTCCCATTGTTACATGAAACATGATAGTGTTTCTGAATAGGCAAATCTGTGCTGTCTAAACATTTCGAATTCACCCTTGATCACAACACAACAATAGCCAGAAATTTGCTGACTTCCATAATGGAACAACTAACGCGCCTGTGACTCTATCACTAGTCATTTTCTTTATAACTGGAGCAACTGAAAATGGAACCATATTTCCCTCCCCATTTTACTGAAAATGCATCTACTCCTGTACACGAATCATTCCAGAACTTAGAATAAAAAACAGGTCATTTTGCATTGAAATTGGATGCAAACCGGTATATTTCAAATTGACCCTATCTATCTATCCCTGTCGACTATTTTGACAAATAATCTACTCTGTCGTTCAATTCATTCCATCTCTAATACAATAGAGTTTTCTAAACGAGAATATTTGGATAGCGACTTCTTGCAAGTCAGGTTTCATGGAACCTTTTTGACAATGCTACAAGAGCCTTCATTGTCTAAGAACCACTTCACATTGTTATTAGCAAGTACACCTTATAGAGATACTAAAACCATGTGTACTGCCACTAATTCTCTCCATGTTGAAGACTTGCTACATTCTGTACAGTCCCAAATACCATGAGCCACCCCATTGATTGTTTCAACCTCATACCCTTAATAACATGTACTGCTAGCATCGCTGTAAACCATTCTGGAAAATGATTCAGACGTAGGGTCCTGTTATTAATCTTTTTTAAATTTGAATTCCAAAATGCTAACTACTCTCTACTTTCGTTACTCAACTTAACGTATGATGACCATGAAAAAGGTGTTCTTATATCCATACTTAATGACCTGGGTATTGTGAAATTCTACCAATCACAATGGACATGGAAATGATTTGATCAACCAAACTAAACATTTTCTTACTATGTACCCGTCTATAACTTGCCTAGCCATTTTCAATCTCTCTCAAAGTATTTATTGCTTTGTCAATACGTCTTTTGGGAATGTAAATTTGTTTTAATTCTGAATTTAAAAATGTACCAAAAAATTCTAAACTTTGAACGGGTACCCAAAACGACTTTTCTGTATTAGGAACGAAACCAACGCTGAGTAAATCAGCTTTGAGTAAATCAGCTTTGACTGAATTTGCCAATATCGTGCATTTACTTAAATTATGACTACATCCGAAACCGTCATCTAAATACATGAGCACTTTCTTTCCCTCTTCTCTCCATTTTGCAATCAAAGGACGTGTGACCTTACAAAAGTTATACCCTGCTGTACTCAAACCTAAAGGGAGAATTTGTAAAACATCTGTTTCCCTTCATCATCTATCCACGAAAACCCCCAAAAATTAGTGTGATCTGGGAAAATGGTATGAAATAATAAGCTGAATGCAGATCAAACTTAAACAATTTGGCTCAAAATATTGTAAAATTGTTCTCAAGTCTACATATTATACAGATTGTTTCCATAAATGTTTATTCACATGTCTGTGATCTAAAATAAGCCTTTTCTTTCCACTGCTGTTTGTTGCTACAATCAATTGATTGACAACATATGGAACATGTGTATATTTATCAATCAAACCTCTCAATATTAAATCTTTGATTGCTTCAGCAACAAAAATAAATTCTTTACCGGCAGACAAATTGTTTTTTAAAACAGTTTAGTTTTTTGAGGTGTAGAAAAGAATGTATCTTATGACCACTTACGATCGTATCTATAATGAAATCGTTCGCTCCGATTCGTTTTCAATACTGGATGTTATCTTTTAATCACTGTGTAAACAACTATTAATAGCATATTCATCTTTAATTGGATCATGGTCCGTCTCATTTCCTACTCGGGGTGTGTCCAGGCTGCGCCTGTCGTGTGATGAAACCGTTGTTTCCACCGGAATTACTGGTATATGGACATAAGTGTCGAAAATGACTGAACTCTCCAAAAGCGAAGCAATTCCCTCTCTTGTGGACTTGTGGAAAGGCACGAAAAGAAGAATTTCTTCTTCAAAAATACCATGATGATGCTGGGGCCCTAAATTGAAATTCCAGGGCATGCTTGTTCAGAATCTAGTTGAGTGCGCAGGATTAGGAACCATAATAACACGATTAGTTTTGGTAGGTTTAAAGTCCAGCTTTCTTTTGCGCAGAGCTCTGTTTTTGGCCTTACTGATTTTAGCAACGGGATTAGTTTCATACTGACGAACCGTCTCCCAACCTCCTTCTGACGTGTCCGCAATGCGGATAAGTTTATTTCTCTGCTTGAGTTTGTCCTCTGCTCATTGCGTAGGCTGGAGTAGTCAAATTTCTTATTAGAAATGACCCAGGAAATTTGGACGCAGTTGTCGGCAATGTCGGAATTGAAACAGTGCTGAAACGTATTACTTTGTTCTTCCAGAAAAGTTATTTTTCCTTTAATTTTTTCACTTCTGAAGAAACTATCAAATTGTTACCTTTAACGTCTTCTCTCAAAAGGTTAATCTCTTCCCTTTGTGCTTGAAGCTGTCCTAACACTAGCTTCAATGTAGAGTTGATATCGGAAGTTTCATTTTTTTCCTCGCCATTGCTCAAAAATAAAATAGAAAACGTCTATATAAGGTAAACGCCCAACGCTGAATGATAGAAAACTGACCAAACTGGTCAGATAACACGTGCCATAACGTGTTCAAATACTGACCAATCAGGGGAAAGCATTTTCTCTCTAATTCATTTCAATCAAACGATGGAAAATACATTAGACCTAGGTTTTCGTTTCGTAATTTAAAATCGAGAATCCAAGAATTTCATAAAAAAATACTTTAGTTCCTGCTAATAAACATGATAAAGCTGTTCATAATGTACGTATTGTTTGACGCCTACAATACGTTAATGTTTTATCTTTGGAACTCATGAGTACTATTTCGTATGCTCAAGTTCAATCTACTGAGGATGATGTTGTTTTCACGCATATCACTTGGTTCGCCACTTTCAAGGCTGGAGTAGACGAAAAGAAAAACGAACTTCCATCTTTATACTGGATTACTGAATTGCACAAATAATTATGCAATAATTTACAAAAACATGATTGTCTATAAAGTACTGTATTTATTGACATTCACGCGTTCATTTAGTACAGTGTGGCGGCTGTAAAACATCTACCTACGCTACGAATCACTAGTGTCATTACTTACTAATCCTTAAGAATCATGGTAGGGGTGTGAGAGGTGTTGCAACTAATATAACCTTTCACGAACAGACTCAATAAAAACCGATTCTGCTGTTCTCGTCTCTTGTTTGTTTTCTTTGCTTCCGAGTGATTCCCTTTGCTTTATTTATTAATGCGTATATCTTCTCGATGTTAAATACCACCAAGATAACCAAGTTGCTGATGTGTACAATACAATAAATAGACATATATTGTCTTATGAACAAGCAGAGAATTATACATAGCGCTTCTAGATCTGTTATTCAAGTATAAATCGTTCCATACATTAAATGAAACCGTCGCCATATTGAAAAACCTCTAGATACCAATATACGCATAGGCGTATCATTTAATAACGACATACATGTACCACGTTTGGAAGAACATATAGTATGCTGTACCCAAGAGCAAGCTTTTGCTATTAAATACTAAAGCAGGAGTCTATTTTCTTGGAAAACGATATTCCCAAAAGTAGCACTAGACGAAACTAGCAATATGCATTACCGAGTTATTGTCTCTCCTCGGATTTATGATATTAAATTAACATCAATACTGAACACCTTTTCTGCAATCGATCTACTGGACGTAAATGACTTGGCAAATAAGCAAGTCATAAGCTTGATGATTTGAAACTATTATTCAGTATTATTGTATATCATTTTCGTATAGATTGTAGATGGAAACTGTTGATATATGTTGCGATAGCAAAATACTTATGCAAATAAAAGTAGGTATACAATTCGAACAGCAAATGTAGTGTTCTCAGAATAATGTCAACATAAAAAACGCAATCAGAGCATAAACATTTTCAAGAATAAAGAGAAGCAAAGTATGCGACACCACAAACATAAAATAACTGAACATAGGGGTACTTCCTTGGAATCGTTAGTAACAAAAATGCCTCTGGGGGTTTCAACAAGGTTCTAGGATGCACCAATTATAAACGGGACAGTGTAATTATAGACAACACAAAGATGATCATGAATATATAACTCTAAAAAACAAATGAATAAAAACCACAATGAAAGTACTCAGTGACTTGGCAGAAGTCAGAGCAAATAGTGGATAAACCACTAAAATCACGACAATACCAACTTATTGACGACAAGCAATTAACGTTACCATTTCTTTCATGATTTAGGCCGATGTCATCATGGGGTCTTGACTATGTCGAGTTATCGTACAATCGAAGAGGAAAGTATAGTTTCGAAATGTAATGTTGTGGTGCATGTAGTCCTTGTCGAAGAAAAGTCCTTAAATTACCATACAACACTTTTGCAGTATTCCGCAATCAAACTGAGATTGCAATATTTTTCGTATTCACCGTGTTCGGCGATTTCCATATTTCTTATTTTATACTCTTTTTACCACCTTTTTTAATTGCATTCACGTATACCAGCCCTGAAATTAGGTTAACTTGTTTTAGCCCTCTAACATGTGTAATAGAATATAAAAGTTCTATTCCATTTTCAATGACCTTGGTGACAGGTTTGATGGGATAAACATTCATGCAAACGCAATTCAAATACGCCACCGGTTCGGTAGAATACATTTAGGGAAAAGGGTGATTCAAATCCGCTAACAATTAACATAAGCTCATTTAAGCTCTTCAACGACTGATCTTAAATGTGAGAGGAAGCCGGAGAACACGGAGACATATGGCGACCATCGTACCATCTAACATACGAGAGGTGTTCAACTTATAACGTAACACTTTCATTTTGTACCTGATTCAAACATCTTGACATTCTCGCCGAATATGTTCATTTTAAAGTCAAATCTAATGTTTCTTTCGATCTAAAACATTATGACATGAACTACTGTGTAATTTCTAACTGTGTTGCATCCGTATTTTTGTAAAATGGTAAAGAATGACATTTTGAAGCAAAAATCTTCAATTATAAAACGTAAAGGCAAAACAAATTTAACAAGAGCATCAATAATTGCAGGGCAATCCATATTCCCCCACCAGCCCAAACAAACATTTTCCAGACATTTTCTATGATGGAGGTCAAATATCAAGGTCAAGGTCACAATGACCTTATTTTTGATACGCGACACACCGCTATCCCAATATGTATTCACATACCAAGTTTGGTGTCTCTTAGTGTTATAGTATTGACAATACGACGGTGCGGAAAAGCATTTTCTATTACAGAGGTCACAGGTCAAGGTCACAATGATCTTTTTTTGGTACGCGACACACCGCTATCCCAAGATGTATTCACATACCAATTTTGGTGTCTCTAAGTGTTATAGTATTGAAAATACGACGGTCCGGACAAGCATTTTCTATTACAGAGGTCACAGGTCAAGGTCACAATGATATTGTTTTGGTACGCGACACACCGCTATCCCAAGATGTATTCACATACCAAGTTTGGTATCTCTAAGTGTTATAGTATTGAAAATACGGTCCTGACAAGCATTTTCTATGACAGAGGTCACAGGTCAAGGTCACAATGACTTTATTTTGGTACGCGACAAATCACTATCCCAAGATGTATTCACATACCAAGTTTGGTACCTCTAAGTATTATAGTATTGAAAATACGGTCCGGACAAAAAAATTCTATGACAGAGGTCGCAGGTCAAGGTCACAATTACCTTATTTTGGTACGCGACACATCGCTATTCCAAGATGTATTCACATACCAAGTTTGGTATCTTTAAGTGTTATAGTATTGAAAATACGGTCCGGACAAGCATTTTATATGACAGAGGTCACAGCACAGGCCAAGGTCACAATGACCTTATTTTGGTACGCGACACATCACTATCCCAAGATGTATTTACATACCAAGTTTGGTACCTTTAAGTATTATAGTATTGAAAATACGGTCCGAACAAGCATTTTCTATGACAGAGTTCGCAGGTCAAGGTCACAAGGACCTTATTTTGGTACGCGACACACGGCTTTCCCAAGATGTATTCACATACCAAGTTTGGTATCTCTAAGTGTTATAGTATTGAAAATACGGTCCCGTCAATCATTTTCTATGACAGAGGTACCAGGTCAAGGTCACAATGACCTTATTTTGGTACGCGACACATCGCTATCCCAAGATGTATTCACATACAAAGTTTGGTACCTCTAAGTATTATAGTATTGAAAATACGGTCCGGACAAGCATTTTCTATGACAGAGGTCACAGGTCAAGGTCACAATGACCTTATTTTGGTACGCGACACACCGCTATCCCAAGATGTATTCACATACCAAATTTTGTATCTCTTAAGTGTTATGATGTTGAAAATACGGTCCGGACAAGCATTTTCTATGACAGAGGCCACAGGTGAAGATCAAGGTCATAGTGACCTTATTTTGGTACGCGACACACCGCTATCCCAAGATGTATCCACATACCAAGTTTGGTACCTCTAAGTATTATAGTATTGAAAATACGGTCCGGACAAGCATTTTCTATGACAGAGGTCGCAGGTCAAGGTCACTATGACCTTATTTTCGTACGCGACACATCGTTATCCCATGATGTATTCACATACCAAGTTTGGTATCTTTAAGTGTTATAGTGTTGAAAATATGGTCCGGACAAGCACTTTCTATGACAGAGGTCAAAGGTCAAGGTCACAATGACCTAATTTTGGTACGCAACACACCGCTATCCCAAGATGTATTCAAATACCAAATTGTGTATCTCTTAAGTGTTATGATATTGAAAATACGGTCCGGACAAGCTTTTTGTATGACAGAGGCCACAGGTGAAGGTCAAGGTCAAAGTGACTTTATTTTGATACTCGACACACCGCTATCGCAAGATTCATCCACATACCAAGTTTGGTATCTCTAAGTGTCACAGTATTGCAAATACGGTCCGGACAAGCATTTTCTATGACAGAGGTCACAGGTCATGGTCAAGGTCACAATGACCTTATTTGGTTCGCCTCACACCGCTATCCCAAGATGTATTCACATATCAAGTTTGGTATCTCTAAGTGCTATAGTATTGAAAATACGGTCCGGACAAACATTTCCTATGACAGAGGTCACAGGTCAAGGTCAAGATCACAATGACCTGATTTTGGTACGCAACACTCCGCTATCCCGAGATGTATTCACATACCAAGTTTGGTATCTCTAAGTGTTATAGTATTGAAAAAACGGTCCGGACAAGCATTTTCTATGACAGAGGTCACAGGTCAAGGTCAAGGTCACAATGCCCTTATTTTGGTACGCGTCACACCGCTATCCCAAGATGTATTCAAATACCAAATTTGGTGTCTCTAAGTGTTATAATATTGAAAAATACGGTCCGGACAAGCATTTTCTATGACAGAGGTCACAGTCAAGGTCAAGGTCACAGTGACATTATTTTTGTACGCGACACATAACTATCCCAAGATGTATCCACATACAAAGATTGATATCTCAAAGTATTATAGTATTGAAAATATGGCCCGGACAAGCATGTTCGGTATCTCTAAGTGTTATAGTATTGAAAAACGATCCGGACAAGCATTTTCTATGACAGAGGTCACAGGTCACAGGTCAAGGTCAAGGTCGCAGTGACCTTTTTTGTGGTACGCGACACACCGCTATCCCAAGATGTATCCAAACCTAGTTTGGTATCTCAAAGTCTTATAGTATTGAAAATATGGCCCGGACAAGCATTTCGGAAGGACGGACGGACGGTCGGACATAATGACGGCCGGACGGACGGATAGGGTGCAAACCTATAGTCCATCCGGGTCCGTGGGTGACTAAAAACAAATGTTTGTAATTTGTCGTTTAAGGTAATAGTAGTATGATATGTCCATGTGTGAACGTAAAGAAAATGGAATAGGCATTTTTTTGCTATTTGTCGGTTTTCACGATTTCAGCAAAAATTAACCTGAACTAAAACTTTGAATATTATTAAATCTAACCATTACTAGTTCAAAACATCAACTGCAGGCATTGCTATGATGTCCTCCTCTGTAAAAAATAAGTTCCGTTACTTTCTTATAAGAAAGGAAAAAAACAAGATAACTGAAGATTTAGGAGCAAAACACACACATTTGCAAATAATTATGAAAAAAATATAAACTTTGACCAAAATATATCTTTTATATGGTATGTGATAGTACAGCAACAATAACTATTCATTTTTTGTTTCATAAAATATGAATAAAATGCTTATTTTGGTAAATTTATAAAATCATCGGTAACATACTAGCAAACTGTCCTTTAATTTCTCAATTTCTTAAAATTTCGATACAATTCGAACTTTTAATTCAACATTTATTTATATGTTTGACTAAAAATGAAACATACGATCATACGTAAGTTACAAACACAGTTTTAAACAATTACGATATGCATTTAGTGACATTATTTAATTTAAGGTAAAACTCTACGGCATTAGAAACATATAGATTTAAAATTGGAAACTAGCGGGTACCTAATTCAAAATGTAATTTAAAGCGAAACGCGTGAACTTGTAGATTATTTTTAAATGCATATGTATTAAAGAACAGTATCACAACATCAAATCACGTATGTTTTATGATAACCATTTCCGCGCTGAAAAATAATATCTTAAACAAAAGCGTTACGTTATAAGTTGAACACCTCTCGTACTTACCAGTTCGGTATTCGAACCCATGAGTAAGTGGAGAGAATCGAGTGCGTTATGCACTGAGAGCCAAGATAAGCATATATCAAACAACAACTAATTGTTCTACGTCTTATGGTTAAAGTAATTATCCCGCCAACAACTGCCAAAATTACAAACTATGTACACGTTTCTTAACCTACTGACGATGAGGTGTATATATAACTTACATATTTTGAAAATCCAAATTCTATACACATAATATCAACGGCTTTTACCAGCCAAACCAAACCTCAGGCTCCAAACCTCCAATGGTTGGCGTCATCATAGGGTCCACAGCCCGTCCGGTCATCGTGCAATTAAAGAGGAAAGCATAGTGGCGAACTGTAAAAGGGTCCACCACCAAGCATGCAGTACGTTGCAAAATGATAGGGTCATAACCTCTTTGGATAAATTTTCTAACAAGTTTAACAAAGATAGTATGGAAGTGATCATGACCAAGAATCTTACGAAGTTTATAAATCACATCACCATAGAAGTCAGGTTGTGATAGTCCTTGTCGCAGAAGAGTCCTTAAATTACTTTTATATTTGGAAAGAAGATCAGGGTTACGATAGTAAAATTTTGCAAAGGTTTTACGAAGTTTATGGTAACGGTAACCCTGATTGAGTAGCTTTTTAGTTATACAAAGATTACGAATATTAAAGTCCTCAACTCGAGTACAAGCTCTTGAAAAACGAACAAGTTGAGACAAATATACCCCATAAGAAGTTGCTCGGGGAACATCTCCATCCAAGTGGGGGTAATTAACAATGTCAAAATTAAAATCATATCTCTTGTCTTAGATTTTGCTAATTATTTCACCATTTCCAATCGAGAGATCTAAATCAAGAAAAGAAGCGATATTATCAGATATATTGGCTTTATTAAGCTGAAGTTATTTAGGATAAATATTATCAACCATAGTTGGAAAGAAAGGGTTGTCAATGTTCAGTATGTCATCCAGATACCGAGAGGTGTCATTAAAAGCTTCAATAACATCTGCCTGGGTATCTGGTGAAAGACTCAACCTGAAATCCCTTTCATAGCAAAATAAAAACAAATCTACGACAAGTGGGGCACAGTTCGTACCCATAGGGATACCAACAATTTGTCTATAAACGGTGGTACCATACCTGACGAAAATATTATCTAATAGGAAGATGAGTGCTTCACAAACTTCATAGCAAATCCACATAGTATAATTGTCTAAACTGCCGTTAGTAAAAAACACTTTAATATTATTACATGCCAAAAATTTTGTATTTTCTCTAGCGAATGTTTTTTGAATAAGGGAAATTAGCTTGTATTTAATAAGGTGATGTGGTAAGGTTGTATATATTGTAGAGAATTCATAAGGGCTTATTGATTAAACTTGACCTTTATTGAAAATTTTATAAAGAACGTCTCCTGAATTTTTTATAGACCAAAATAAATTAATCCCAGAGTTTTCATAAGTTTTATCACAAAATAGTTTAACGTGATCTTTAACGGCAGTAAGACAAGAAGTTAAAAGTTTGGAGATGTTTGTTGTGGTGCAGGCACTAGAATTAGAAATAAAGCGAGTCTTATATGGATTTTTATGTAATTTAGGAATCCAGTACATGGTAGGCAGTTTATGTTGCTTATCGTTTACAGGTCTCACTACACACTTAGCTCCCTTGCATGTGACTGTAGGATGATTCTTACACCATAAAAAGTAGGGGTGTGTTCTTCGGTTTGAGATATTTTAATAATTGTCCATGGATATTTTCTTTTCTTTTTGCAGGTGAGAAAACAATAGTGTGAGATTGGATGAACAGCGATTAGACGACACTGACAGCATATTGTGACACATTTGTGGGTGCTCAAAATGCGTATGAATTTAGGTGCAAACTGTTTAGTGAAAGTCGAAAAGAGTACCTTAACTGCCACCACTCACATTAAAAAAAAAACAAAGTGGACTATGTACCAGGTTTTGTGGATTTTTATGAGCAGCAGTAACTGTATTTTCCCAAAAAATACTTTTAGACTGTAAATGCTTGATTCAGAATGGAGAATTGGACTTTACTGCCTATGGTCAACACAGTAAAATCGAAGTGTGTTGTGAGACCTTGAAGAAACAATCAGACAGATTTTTTCAGTACAGCTTTCATTGACACAGATCAATATTTCTGAGTTTGATGTTTTCAGCTGTGTGAAAAAGTTGAATTGAACATTTTATGATGAATTGCAATGATATCCAGTTGGATTTGGCCATAAATTAGTGATTTTGCACATGAAAATGGACCATACTTTGATCAACATGGATTAGTTTGTGTATGCTGTTTGTAGTGAACTCCCAAATCACTTCCGTAATGTCGATATGGATTCCAGGCGATGAAACATCCTGATGAAACGCAATATAAATGTTTTCAGTGCATATTTCAGTGCATACACATGTACATGCAGTATGAACTATTCCGCGAAAGATGGATATTCGATTGTATTTGCCAAAACAAGTTTGTGTTTGCGAGTCGATAAATTGTATCTGGAAGTTTAGTTCTCGTCTCGGTTGGGTTCAAATGGATACAATGTACCGACACTATGCCAGGGACATGTTCACGGAAAGCAGCTTCATATGACATCTAACAGGTATGTGTTTGTATAGCCAATTATTTATTTCAGCTATTGACAATATTAGAAACATACCCCACCCACTTATGCAGTGCAACACATTTCAAAACCGCTGTTCGGTGTGTCTTATTTGTCGCGAATGTTCATCAAATATGTTTATTAACACAGTCGCTCTTCCTCGTTTACTTTGAAGTTGTTTGACAATCTTTTTCGAACCGCTGTGTCTTTTGGGAAGATTTGTCGTTTGCAGTTGCACATTTGTCGAGACACGAAATTGTTTCATGCTTGGTGTTGGCTGAATGAGGCGTTCCAGCTTTTAGCGTATTCATCTCATTTCTTGTATTCCATTTGTACGCAGGCAATTTGTTCTCTCGTGATATTTTTTCATCCGCATTTCATACAAATTTCGCGTCATGTCAAATAAAAAAACATCCAATATATTGTGTGTCTGTTTATATATATGGAAATAAATTCCAGGCAAAACTTTAATGTACTGTTACATTCTTCATCATCTCTTTTTACGTAAATTAAAAAATGGCGTTAAAAGTGTTTTCGGTTCTGAATTCTGATTATAAATGTTATTTTGCACTAAGAAATAAAACTGTGCTAATATATGTTTAAATAAAAAAAATGTACGCGAAATACATCATTCAAGTGAATTTTGCGTCATAATAAAACATTAAATTCTGGTTCTATCATTATTCACGGTAAAGATTGCCTGTGTCACCTAGATTTTTTTTTCGCAGATCTGTACTGAATTTATGTTTGACATGTTACGTGTTGTGCTGCGTTACTTATAGTATTATGCTACTATCTTTTTCGCCCTGATCCGAATGGTCTGCATTCAATTTTCACTGCTTGCAGTGTCGTCTGGAGAAACACTGCAGTCGGTCGCAAGCAGTTGATCACTGATTTTCATTTGGAAAATGTTTTGTGACTGACTGACTGACTCAGTCGGTCGCAAGCAGTTGATCACTGATTTTCATTTGGAAAATGTTTTGTGACTGACTGACTGACTGACTGACTGACCGACTGACTGTGACTGACTGACTGACTGCCGACTGTTGTGGTGTCATTTAGTGTTTCCTAGTTAACTCCCCTGCTGGTTTTATGTATTTATTCCCCTTTTAAATCACTGTTGTATATATTTTCTGATTTTTTCCCTACATTTTGTTTTGTACAACAACTAGGTTTTCAAAAAGTAATATTTAGCGACATTATTATCAATATTATAATCATGTGCTAAGTAAAGGCCATTTTATCTTTTTATACAGGAAGCTGGTAGAAGATGCCAATTTGAGAGTTGAAGAGAGGGCTTGTTTTATTGGAGCCATGCCTGTGATGACATCAGCTTGAATGGCCTTTAATGACATTGTAGGACAGGTAATATAATAAACTATTTTTGACTAGAAAATAAGTCTAACCACTGCTTCTGTTTCAGAAAGCATCATTTAATAAAAAAAATAAAAAAAAATAAATAAAAAAAAAATCATATATGGGCATAGGTGAACAATTAATAAATTAAGAAACACTGCCTGAAAGACAAACATCGCACTTTATTTAGATTATATACATATCCAACACAAATCCTACAGAATTTAAGAACACAATCTCTCAGAATACAAAAGTTACTAAATATTTTCTACTCTTGATACAGATTAAAATTCCTGATTGTTTCACTCCATGAATATGGCACGAAGCAAACTGATGCATGTTGCATTTTGAGCCGTAAACTCATGTAATCTATGACAAAAGTATCTATAAATTATTATTTTTGTTAGATAGTCATCTATAGTTGTTGCGGTTATGATTTTGAAGACATGCACACACATGAGCCCCCCTTGAAGGTCTCACTACACACTTAGCTCCCTTGCATGTGACTGTAGGATGATTCTTACACCATAAAACGTAGGGTGTTTTCTTCGGTTTGAGATATTTTAATAATTGCCCATGGATATTTTCTTTTCTTTTTGCAGGTGAGAAAACAATAGTGTGAGATTGGATGAACAGCGATAAGACGACACTGACAGCATATTGTGACACATTTGTGGGTGCTAAAAATGCATATGAATTTAGGTGCAAACTTAGTGAAAGCCGAAAAGAGTACCTTGACTGCCACAACTTACATTAAATAACAAATAGTGGGCTATGTACCAGATTTTGTGAGTTTTTATGAGCAGCAGTACCTGTATTTTCCCCAAAAAATACTTTCAGACTGTAAATGCTTGATTCAGAATGGAAAATTGGACTTTACTGCCTATGGCCAACACAGTAAAATCGAAGTGTTTTGTGAGACCTTGAACCAGCCTTGAAAGTAGTACACCGAGTGATATGTGCGGAAACAACATCATCCTCAGTAGAATTAACTGGAGTATACGAATTGGTGCTGCCGAGTTCCAGAGATAAAACATTGACGTAATGTAGGCGTCAAACAATAATTACATTATTAGCTGCTTTATATGCAGGAACAAAAGCAAATTTATTATGAAATTCCTGAAATCCCGATTTTAAATTACGAAAGGAAAACCTAGGTCTCGGAGGTAGTAAAGAGGGGTTAGCATTATAAAAGTTAATGCGTGTATCTATAAGAATTGACTTTTTCCAAGTAGAAAGCGAGTTTGGGTCCGCATGTTCTCTACGACACGATTTTATACTAAAACCTTCAATGGAGTGGGAGATATGGGCACGACAGGCATTAAAATCAATAGTTGAAGGTAATCTATATTTAGGACCTTTCGAAAACAAATGCCGAATACGTTTATCAACAATATCAAAATTACCAGTGATGACATGACCTGCTGGAGCATAGCAAAATGTTGATGTGTTGCATTCACATTCCTTAGGAGTATTATGTACTATATCAAGGTCAGAAACTATTTTGTTTTAGTTGAAAATAAGATTTCTAATAGGCTTTTTATACTGATAACAAATTACAGGACTTTCGGAATTTTTGAAATATTTAGTGATAGAATCAACTACATGAGTATCCCGAAAAATACTAGGCATGTCATTGAAATCAATACCTTTATTAATATATAGTAGTTTTAGAAAATGCCTGACGTGATCAGACTTCTTGTCAATATGAAGTCGGAGAACATGTTGTGTGTAGCTTTGAACTATGGAAGCAGTGTTATACAAGGGATCTGTACGAATGAAAATTGTGTTGGCTTCCTCGTCGATCAACTTTAGTGAAGAAATGGACAAAGAGGTAAGCGTGAAAGCATAGAGTGCTTTCCAGACTGTTTAAAAATAGTATGTAAATCAGCGACAGAAATAATTACACCGATTTACGTTTGATGTTACCATTACGCCTAAACCATGAGACCTAGATTTACGCTTTCGAATAGAAAATATAGAAAAAATGTCAATATTAGGATCTTTAGAAATATTTCCTTCTTGATAAATATTGTCATTAAGGCCGAGTGGATAAGGTATCTGTAAGTTCTTCATCCATTTAAGTTCTGCAATATGTCTAGCTTTTATTTTGAAGCTTTTAGTAGCATCATTATCAAAAATTATATATTCAACCGGTTGAACAGTTACGTATTACAATTATGACCTGACTGACGAAAGTGTTGGTACAAGTAATTTTTTAACTTTTTAGGATTACTTGCATTATATTTGTGTTCACGAAATCGAACTTTTAAGGATCGACCTGTTTTTCCAACATATTGTATACTTGCGGTATACTTGCGGTATACAATATTCGTGGTGCATTTCAAGTCAGAACATAAATGACGTGAGTAGTACGTCAATCAACATTTGAAGCTAGACATACATTAAACAATCTACCATTAACAGCTGATTTAATGGTGGACTTGCACGACAAATAATTACAACAACTGCACCTCTTAGCACTGCACTTATAAATAGAGGGAAACACCCTGCGTCTTGAATGAACTGAACGATTTCTGAAAGGAGACTTTATATGGTATTTCCACAAAACAGGTGATCCTAGAGGAGTTACGGAAACCTTTGAGCCATTATTAAAAATCCTAGTAATATTATTAGAAGGAACATGAAACGAGGTTGCCGAATGAAGATTTAAAGGTGTAAGGCGTACATATGGTTTAGTTCTAAGAAATGAAGAGTTATTTTGTGGAATTTGTTTTGATGACGCAGAGTGTAACCGAAGAGGTGAAAGATTTTTTTAAAGTTTTAACTAAAAGACTCATAATTGTTTTTATGGAGAGTAATATCATTCTATGAAAAGCGAAATAAGGGCCAATAAGTATTTATTAGAGATACGAAATAGAATCATAGCAAAGATCCACAAGAAATAATATTAGTAAACTTACGGACTGTTAAAAGAGGTCCAAAACTCACTTCAGTGTCTAATACAAGATAATGAGGAAAGATAAGGAAAACCCTAATAAAATGGGCCAAAATGTCGATGAGCACTAAACCTTCAACGCGGTATATGAAACACACGTGCTTAAGGAAAAACTGGATCAATGAATGTCATACAATCCCTGTAGGATGTAAAAATAACGAAATTGATTAAATGTACGGGGAGACATTTTACGGTCGCCACACGACACAAACAACACTATTGTGGAAATAAAGAAAGATGAAAATATCGGACAGGGAAAGCAGCATTCAAGGACGACAGTCAACCACAAAACACAAAAACAAACACGCAAACAGACAAACGAGAAGGCAAAAATAATGAAAAAATGCAAACGACATCACAAACACAAAAGGGTTGACAATAGGGCTACCGCCTTGGAACGGTCAGTGGCAACAAAGGCCACTGGGGGTTTAAACCGGTTCTAGGGTGCACCAAACCTCACACTTACCCTACTGTCATCCCATTAAAACAGGACAGAGCAACAAGAGAATAAACCATTAAGGGCACGACAGGAAAGATCAGAGACAAACATCAAAGGCCACCGTCCCAATGGGCTTTAGGTAGGTGTCATCATAGGGTCCACAGCCTGTCCGGTCATCGTACAATTAAAGAGGAAAGCATAGTGGCGAACTGTAAAATGGTCCACCACCAAGCATGCAGTACGTTGCAAAATGATAGGGTCATAGGATCTTTTGATAAATGTTTTAACAAGTTTAACAAAGATAGTATGAAAGTGATCACGACCAAGAATCTTACGAAATTTATAAATAACATCACCATAGAAGTCAGCTTGTGATAGAGATAGTCCTTGTCGCAGAAGAGTCCTTAAAGGTAAACTTCACAAAAACGACCGAATTATGTTTTGTGGTGGTCATCTTTGATTTTGACATGTGAATCTTAAAATTCGGCGAGGTATTATATTTATAAAAAAAAACATAACGAGTTTGACAAGGATACTACAATTACAATTGTGGTCACAAATACATGCATTGTTTTTGAAACAGCACTTTTCTAACAACAGTTATGTGACCGCCATTTTAGTTTTTATTCGTGGATCTCAAAATCGAACTGAGGCCATTGTTTCAATTTAAGGAAGCATACCAATTCGAAATAGAAACGTTCAATGTGTTGCCTTTTAATATACTTAGCATGTTTCGATATGTGTCATGTCATGCCTTTCATGTATGCCTAACATCATCAATGTTTGTTTCCAACTCGGGAAATGATTTTTCATGAATTGTATTTTAATCTTACATTTTTTCATCCACATAATCATTACGTGGTCCCGCCTTAATTCCATTAAGCGATGGGAAAGCTTATATTAGCAGGATTTGATAACGGATATTTTGACAATAAAACAGGTTTAAATGTTTTAATTTTACAATATGGAAACTTTTTAAACCAAAATTAAGGTTTTATTTCATACCCCAGCCAACCCGTTTTCGCTTCTCTGAGAAGGGTTGGATGGGGTATGAAAGATAATACTCGGACCACGTAATGGATGAAACTACATAAATCACATGCCACTACTTATAAATCATATAGTCCGATAAGAGTAAATACAAATATATAATATCCATAATCACACCACACAAACACACGTGCCACTTACACCAACATACCGGAAGTGTAGTCAAATATAGATATAAAATCGAACAGGAAAAACAGCATTCAAGGACGACAATAAACCACAAACACACACAGAAACAAAGAACAAATTTAAAGATGAATAAAAAGCCAAATGAGACATCACAAACACAAAAAGGTTGACAATAGGGCTACCAAGTTGACCTAGCGGTTTCTGTGGGAAAGTTGTTTGAAGTATGAATTACATTTGAGTTTTCTCGATAAATCTCTGTGGATGTTGTTTTGACGAATTGTTTACAAATATAGAATACATTGATTTATAATTATCCAAATGAACGATTACTAAGGAGAAAATGGAGTTTACGCGAAATAGTTTATAGCAAACGTTTACAATTTAGACCCAGGGATGGGGCCGCATTTCTGAACCCGGTACTTTATTTGTACACCAGGAGAGTCTAATACCTAGCAAACAGGTCTTAATTATATTCTAAGTTATAATAGAAATACCGGAAAAATAACTGTAAACATATGTTTAATACACACATTTTGGGTCCCTTGGGTTGGGGAGCAGTTTATGAAGAAGTCACAAAAAAGTATGAAAGGAGAAACCAAGTCACAAAACCAGGTTTTCGACGAACGTTTCACTTATATTGAAGCACTTTTATGTTGAATCATGCACCAATGTCCGTATGCTTTTTCAAATATCCCCTATGTACCACTCTGCAAGTTCTTTGTAATTTTCTGACGTGTAAATTTCCCTCATGAAGTTCTCCTTTTCTTTACAAATCCGATCCACCAGCGACTTTACATTATGTTCTCTCTTCTCCAGTACGTCAACAATAACATTATTAAGATTAGTGAGAAACTTCAGAGTTTCCGTTTCCCAGCGCTCCGTGCCAGCACTCTGCTTTTTATCTAATCCAAGAAAGTAACCTGTAAATTTTCCTGCTTTAACTGTTTCCTGCACATCCCGCAGAACTGAAACAAAACAACCGCCAAGAGTTTGTGTGGTATTGTCACATGACATGATATGCCTTAGGACCGCGGTTTTTACTGCGTATGATGTACACATTTCTGTAAATTTCTCAGATCTAGCTGAAGCTTTCATGAACTTAGCATTAGGCTGCTGTCCTTGGGCGACGGTAAGGTCCTTTCCGTTTTTAATCATTTTTAGAATTCTCGAGCATTTTCTATGTATTTCTGCGTCTGTTTGGATTAGCTCTGTCTCGATGTGAAAGACGGACAGTTTCCATTGTTCATCATCCCGCAGGACAAGTCTCATGTAACACTTATCTTTTCCTATCCTCTCTGAGACGCAGTCGAGGGCGTCAACGTTGACGAAGAACTCATTGAAATGCATGTAATCCGAACTCAGGCGGAAACTGGGTGTGACGTCAACAGATATTCCAAGGCGTTCAGAGCCGTCTTTTGGTATCCAGAGGGCATAAAATGGCAGAAAAGAGTCGTCATGAGGCAGTTCAACTATATCTGGCATAATCTGCATCGTCCCCGTCTGTCGGGTGATCGTGAAACCCTTTTCAATGAATGACTGCATCACCTGTTTGAATATCGAAGTGAACAAGTTGGCGAATTTTTTGTTCATGATGACTCCGGATGGTCCACTTTCCTTTGTATTTTCTTCATTATCAGTATCACATGGCCCTTCGCAGAAGATACCAACTGCTGGGTCAGGTTTTCCGATAACTCTTACGTTGACTCTAGTACTATCCTCTTTCAAGTAGTCAATTTGGATTTCATCTTCTGACTTTGTTTTAAAAAAGGCTGATAAGTCACAAATATCAACGACAAAGTCAAATTCATCGGGACAGTATATTTTGGTCCCATCAAAGTAGCCACCAGCAGTAAGCAATTCGAACTGAAGGCAGCTTTCATCATATGAACCCATTTCATTTAATATTTCTTTGACCAATTCTATTATTGAGGATGCTATGTCTGCCGTTTCAGTTTCTCTCTTCATTTCAAAATGTGTCCTCTTTTCTAATTCATTCAGAACAGAAGACAGAAGTTCAAAATCCTCTGGATGTTTTCGACAGGCAATATGTTGCAGGAAGTTGTCATACGATGATTGATATGTCGAAAGCATGTTCTTGTAGAATTGTATTTGTTCAGCCGTGGGGTGACATTCAACACGATCCAGTGGAAAGCTAGAATTGTCTGTATTTGCCATTTAGTCCTGAAGTGAAACGGTCCTATGTATAATTTCCCTCCTTCATCGAAAGTAGTCCCTTAAACGAAAAAGCACAGAATACTTTATGCATGTTAACATTTTAAAATAGGAATTTGATCATGATGAGAGACTACGAAACTGACTCGAAGCCTCCTATGTAAGAAGGTCGCTTATATAACCCGAAGTTGTATCGTAGACTCGAATGCAGGGTCCAATCCAATTCTACATTGCATGTTATATAGTAATCTGCATTTATTCTTATAAATAAGCTGACAAGACTATCCACCAGACCTATATATATATATTGTCTACTAAGAACAGCTTGATATAACCTTTTTTTTTCTCGAAGAGACGCAATAATGCACATTGCGCCGTCAAATTGTTTCTGTAAGTGCAACCGGACCCAAATTTGATATAAAAGGAATGGTAGTCAAACAAAAACATGCATAGAAACAAAGATTAATTACAAAGATGAATAAAAGGCAAGATATGACATCACACACATAAAAGGGTTGACAAAAGCACTACCGCATTATAATGGTAACTAACAAAATTGTCCGCTGGGGCTTTAAACCAGGTTCTAGGATGCACCAAACCTCACTCTTACCCTAGTGTCATATACAGTGTAAATACAGATATCCCCACCATGGCTATATTCTCTAACAAACAAAGCAGCATTAATAGTCAATATAAGCTGGGGCCAAGCAACGTCTGTTCATATATAGACGTGATATTTTGACCCGAATGAAGTAAGGTCTATACCAAAGTCAAAGTTCTTGTATAAAATCAACGTGCGGTTTCTGGAGAGCATAGTTCCAATTACTGCATTCTCAAAATTGTATTATCGTAGCCCTGATCTGCATTTAAAATATAAAAGTAATATAAGCATTCTTCTGCTACTAGGACTGTCACAACCGGACTTCCATGAAGTCATGATTTACAAACTTCGAAGGATCCTTGGTCATTATCACTCTCATACAATCTTTATTAAACTTGTTATAAAGTTTATCAAGAGCTCATGACACTAACATTTTGAAACGCACTGCATATGTAGTGATTGACTCATTCATAATTCGCCACTATGCCTTCCTCTGTGATTATGCGATGACCGAACAAACTGAGGACTCTATGATAACGTGTACCTAAATTTTGAAAGGACTGTGGAGTTTGATATTTGTCTCCAGTCTTGTCTTATCGTAACCTTGACAGAACTTCCTCGTCGATTTCCGTAATCCGATCATTTTAGCGGTTATGAAAATCGAAGCAATTCCGTACTCCGAACAGAACGGAAAAGAGCACTGATTCGGCCTTCAGTTGCATGTTTGACACACGTGTATCGTGATATTTATGTCTTGGCTTTATCATTCTCCCAGACAGCACGTTATGGGATAAATAAAAAGGAATCGAAGCTTTCACAGTTTGAAATTGACCGTCAGTAAATAATAGGGAGGCTGCACACGCACACGCACATAATGATAGACCAGTCCGACTCGTTGGTTAAACAAAACGTACACCAAACTTAGATTTAACTGATAGTGGCTCACAGTTTGTGTTTCCTAATTGGTGCGCATCCACGCACACACACGCACGCATGCATTTACGCACGCACGCAAGCACACAAGACCCCCTAACACACACACACACACACACACACACACACACACACAAATATGCAAGCACACACGAACACACACACACACACAAAGTATTATCCTACAAATTTAGATATGCATATGCTAACAGTAGATAGAAATCTAAAAAAAAATAACTATTAAAAATAGTTGATGTATTCATGCGTTCCGTAACTATTATGAACAAACAATGACTTTGTAACAATTTTGCTAATCATTAAACAATAGGTAATTCGTAGAACTTAAAACGAAAGTACAAACATTTTCAAACTGAAGTTTTATGTATCGTCGGACATAAATCCATTCGTCTCAAATTAAGTGATAGCGATTAAATATATATATAATATAACATTACCTTTAAATGAGATGTGTGTAACACATTAATGTGTTAATAATTTGTAATCCTTATCCGATGTGTTTGCTAAATTATATCAACTGTATTCTAATGTCAACTGTAGATAAGCTAGCTTAGGTATGTATCGTCCGAGTCTGTACTCGTATCTAACAATATGCACGAACATGTTTTGTTTGCGGTTATTCCCCGAACAATATATACATGTAGGTACAATACTACAAAATGAACATACCACGATATGTTATACTGGGACAGGAACCTCAAACACACATCGGAGATGAGATGTAGGATGAAGCTTCACATCAGAGAGGCCCCCACCAGGTATAAAAGTGCGATGCCTTTTTCACTGAGCTACCGACATTAAATAAACGCTTTAATAATATTACCAACTACAACATGTACAAACGTAATTTTTCTCTAACGAAAGGTTTTTGACTTTATCCGTTCAGCGAGTGCTTCATTTCCTGCGACATGTATACATACTTTTGTACCTGGACATCGTTAGACTGCTCCAGCAAATAACAGATCCCAAAGCGGGAGGCAAAGGAGGTATTGACCGACGAGAGGCTGAAACAGTGAACAGCGGATGGAAGTTACCAGCTCGCATGCCTACGTGATCAGCAGGACTGTCAACGTGCTTGGAGAAACATAATAATCATATTTTGGAGAATAAAACAGTGATGAGATTAGTAAGTTTCTATAATTCTATAAAGGTTTTGCATTTTGAATATGTATTTGATTAGCGGAAATGGGGATTACCATATCAATCAATATCAATATCAAATATGCATTTTCCTTGTGTTTTCCTTGAACAAAAGAGGTTGTTAATGGGTTTTCACTTATTTTATACTCAAGCTTTTATACTCGGTTGTAAAGCAGCAAAGAATAGTAAATAATATGTATATGTCGTCCGCTGTAAACAAAATGTAAACACTTCTAGTGTGTCTATGTATAGTTACAATCAAGTCATGCAATCGAACTCGACTAAAAAACATTATTTTCTTAAACCGATACGGATCGTATAATAGTTAATCAATATGTTACATTATCGATATAGGTAATGTTGTGGGCGGAACATGTTACTCAGACTATCGAAATATGTTCGATTGATTTCTACATGTATTTTATTAGACGGGTATTATCATTATAGCCGAACCCGATCCATGTATTGTCACTGCTATTGAGGTATTGATTAAAATCCGAGATAAAAAAAAGTAAAGAATAGTTCCTGTTTAGATTCTTCTGCATTTACCTTATTTGTAACTACGTACACATTTAACTATTCATTTTTGTAATATTGTTTGTGTAAGGCAGGAGGGGTTGTGGGTAGTCAGTAACGTTCATAATATAGATATAAAACTCTAACAGGAAAAGTAGCATTCAAGAACGACAGTCAACCACAAACACACACAAAAACAAAGAACAAATTATTCAAAGATGAATAAAATGCCAAATAAGACATCACAAACACACAATGGTTGACAATAGGGATACCGCCTTGGAACGGTCAGTGACAAAATAGTCCGCTGGGGGTTTAAACCAGGTTTTAGGGTGCACCAAACCTCACACTTACCCTATTGTCAACCCAATAAAACGGGACATTGTAATTAAAGAAATCCCCGCCATGAACTATTCTCTAACCAACAAGGCAGCATTAAGTCGACTTCATAAGTCGAATTCTCCTCCACATAGTGCATGAGTATACTTGTTTAACCAAATTAAAACTATATAAATGTAATTATGCATTTTTTTATTAAGGAAATTGGTTATAACATCTTTCTTTAGTAAGAACATGTTTAATAGCCTTGATCAAGTTTCATTTTAGTTCACATTATTACTTGTTTAGTCTAATTGAGTGTTATTACCTACTGATCCTTGGGATCATCAATATTTGTGGCGTTAAAGTAGAATACCGCTTTAGCAATGGATGGAATGCATTTTAGGTGCGACACCTTATAATACCTCTAATGAATATTCTCAATAATTCTGCTATTTTCCTCTCTACTTTGTGTTTGTTGCTTCCAAGGGATCATATTTTAGTGTTTGTTTTATGAAGTTTAACGCTGATTTTTTTCAATATTATTTAGTTAAAGGGGCAACATTGGAGGTGTGTCTTTATCAATTACACCAGCTATGTAGCCTGTCAGTTATAGTGAATGACTCATGTAAACAAATCTCTCTTCAAGCAGACGACATAAAACTGTTGTTAGATATCAGTGAGGAGTAAAGTTTTTTAATCCAACGACTCCAAACTACATTATTTCTGTTTATTTTATTGGAACTGTGACAATTTACTTCCAGTATTATTCATGTTTTACCATGTATATTTTTTATTGTATTGCCATCTATATACTATCCACTGCACTGTGTATAACATCAAACAGAATTGCTATGACATTTTACACAGACTTAACAGCCAGCAAATATTTATCAAGTTATCATTGTTTATGAATGAAATTAATTGCCAATTATAGTTGGTCTGGAGAAACAGGCTTTATTTACTGCAGAACACAATATATGGTATAATTTGGACATTTATGTTAGGATTACATTGTGGTAGAAATGCATTTTCAAAAATGAAGCATAACTGTACACATTATTGTTAGGAATGGCTGAACATGATGGAGATAATAAGATAAGGAATTACATCTTATATAGGACTTGTTATGATTAAGGAACATATACATCTCTGAGCCTAAGGAAGGAATATTCAATTTTCATAGGTGGTGTATAGAAGTGCATTGTGATGCTACTGATTCTGGTGTGTTTCTGATTCTGATGTGAAAATGATAAAGATGAATTGTTATATGGAACACATGAATAGCCACAGATTCAAACATCCCATCTCAGAATGTTGCTATGGAGGTTTACACACAAAACTACTGCCAATCTCCATGCCATAATGTGTGTCGTCTGCTGTAAACACTACCAGGTGTATTTGTGTACATTTTTCAGTTCATAACCCCACAGGCTCCTCCCCTATATTTTCAAATAGTTGTCAGTTGGGTTTAAAAAATGATTTGAAACTAGGAATAAGAGATACTTTTTCACAATTTGTTTTTACTAATACAATTGTTTAATATCAGAATACTTCTGTAACAATTTTTCTTTTTTTTTCTGAGGTGGAATTTTCAATATTTTGAAAAAGGTGTCCCTCACTATGTACAAATTTAAATGACAAACCTGCCCCTGCTCCATCTAGTGGCTTTTATACGGCAGTTGGGCCTTTAATATATCTGTATATAAATGAAATATTGTATTTTATCAGTAAAATAGACGTGTTATCCCACGCTGTGAAATAAAGAGTTGCACAACCATCATAAATGCACAGTAAAACGATTCAGAAAGCGAACAAGATATTCCTACGCAAATGTAAACTTCTCAAGAGAAAAACACTGCGAATTGTACATTCTATTCAAATATAGATATAAAAATCGAACAGGAAAAGTAGCTTTGAAGGACGACAGTCAACCACAAACACACACAGAAACAAAGAACAAGTTTAAAGATGAATAAAGGCCAAATAAGACATCACAAATACAAAAGGGTTGACAATAGGGATACCGCCTTGGAACGGTCAGTGGCAAAATAGCCCGCTGGGAATTTAAACCAGGTTTTAGGGTGCACCAAACCTCACACTTACCTTACTGTCAACCCAATAAAACGGGACAGTGTAAATAAAGAAATACCCGCCATGAACTATTCTCTAACCAACAAGGCAGCATTAATAGGCAATATAAGTAAAACACAAATATGCTCGTGTAGATATAAATACAAAACAATAATAGCCTAGAAAGCCACAAAGAAGGTACTCAATGACTTCGCAGAAGCCAGAGCAACAAGAGAATAAGCCATTGACGGCACGACAAGACAAGAATGCAGACAAACATCAAGCGTCACCGACCTTTCGGGCTTTATGTAGACGTCACCATGGGGTCCAGAGCCTGTCCGGTAATCGCACAATCAAATAGGAAGCATAGTGGCGAACTGTAAATGGGTCAACCACCAAGTATGCAGTGTGTTGCAAAATGATAGGTCATAACCTCTTTTGATAAACCTTTTTACAAGTTTAACAAAGATAGTATGAAAGTGATCATGACCAAGGATCTAACGAAGTGTGTAAACCACGTCACCATAAAAGTCAGGTTGTGATAGTCCTTGTCGCAGAAGAGTTCTTAAATTACTTTAATATTTGGAAAGAAGATCAGGGTTACGATAATAAAATTTTGCGAAGGTTTTACGAAGTGTATGGTAACGGTAACCCTGATGGAGTAGCTTTTTAGTTATACAAAGATTACGAATATTAAAGTCCTCAACTCGAGTACAAGCTCTTAAAAAACTAATAAATTGAGACACATACACCCCATAGGAAGTTGCTTGGGAATATCCCATCTAAATGGGGATAATTAACAATATCAAAACTAAAATCATCTCCCTTGTCATATAGTTTGCTATTTGTTTCAATATTTTCAATGGAGAGATGTAAATCAAGAAAAAAATAAAGGCGTTAGTATCAAAAATATTAGCTTTGTTAAGTTGAAGTTCTTTAGGGTATATATTATAAACCATAGTAGAAAAGAAAGGGTTGTCAATGTGTTTAATATGTCATCCAGATACGAGAGGTGTCAGTAAAGGCCCCAGTAACATCTACCTGGGTATCTGGTGATAGAATCAACATGAAATCTCTTTCATAGCAATATAAAAACAAGTCTGCGACAAGTGATGCACAGTTCGTGCCCATAGGGATAACAACAAGTTGTCTAAAAACGGTCGTTCCATACCTGACGAAAATATTATCTAATAGGAACATGAGTGCTTCACAACTTCTTGGCAAGTCCACATAGTACAATTGTCTAAACTGCCCTTAGTAAAAAACGCTTTAATATTATTACAGGCAAAAAATGTAGTATTTTCCCTAGTGAATGTTATTTTAATAAGAGCAATAAGCTTGTCTTTGATGAGGTGATGTGGTAAGGTTAGTGTAGAGAAGTCATACGGGCTAACAGATGAAACTTGACGTTTATTGCAAATTTCATCAAAAACGTCTCCTAAATGTTTTATAGACCAAAACAAATTAATCCCAGAGTTTTCATAACTTTTATCACCGTATTGT
The DNA here is from genome assembly GCA_037043455.1 of Cyrtodaria siliqua. Lineage (NCBI taxonomy): Eukaryota > Metazoa > Mollusca > Bivalvia > Adapedonta > Hiatellidae > Cyrtodaria > Cyrtodaria siliqua. The sequence continues at coordinate 44,673 of JAWPHD010013074.1, forward strand.
TTAACGTGATCTGTAACGGCGGAAAGACAAGAAGTTTGGAGATGTTTGTGGTGGTGCAGGCACTAGAATTCGAAATAAAGCGGGCCTTATACGGATTTTTATGTAATTAAGGAATCCAGTACATAGTTAGCAGTTTGTTCTGCTTTTCGTCTACCCCAGCCTTGAAAATAGTGCACCGAGTGATATGTATGGAAACAACATCATCCTCAATAGAATGAACTGGAGTGTACGACTTAGTACTACCGAGTTCCAGAGATAAAACATTGACATAATGTCAAACAATAATTACATTATTAGCTGCTATATCAGCAGGAACTGAAACAAATTTATTATGAAATTCTTGAATTCCCGATTTTAAATTACGAAAGGATAATCTAGGTCTCGGAGGAAGTAAAGAGGGGTTAGCATTATAAAAGTTAATACGTGTATCTATAATTTTAAAAATTGACTTTTTCCAAGTAGAAAGAGAGTTTGGTCCGCTTCTTCTCTACGACACCATTGTATACTAAAATCCTCAATGGATTGGGCGATATGAGCACGACAGGCATTAAAATCGATAGTTGAAGGTAATCTATATTTAGGACCTTTTGAAAACGGACGCCGAATACGGTTATCAAAAATATCACAATTTCCAGTGATGACATGACCTGCTGGAGTATAGCAAAATGTCGATGTGTTACATTAACATTATTTACTATATCAAGGTCAGAAACTATTTTGTTGTAGTTGAAAATAATATTTCTAATAGTTTTTTATACTTATAACAAATTACAGGTCTTTCTGAACTTTTTAAAATATTTAGTGATAGAAACAACTACATGATTATCTCGAAAAATACTAGTCATGTCAATAAAAGCAATACCTTTATACTTATATTGTATTATATGTTCACGAAATCGAACTTTTAAAGATCGACCTATTTGTCCAACATATTGTATACCGCAACGTGATGCATTTCAAGTCAAAACATACATGACGTGAGATGTACGTCAATCAACATTTGAAGCTAGACATATAGTAAACATTCTACCATTAACAGCTGATTTAATGGTGGACTTGCAAGATAAATAATTGCAACAACTTCACCTCTTAGCATTGCACTTATTAATAGAGGGAAACAACTTGAATGAACTAAACGATTTCTGAAAGGAGACTTACTTTTACTACTACTACTACTACTAATAATAATAATACTGCTGCTAATACTAATACTCATCCTACTATTGCTACTGCTGCTACTGCTGCTTCTTAGTTGTCTCCACCTCCTTTTCCTCTTCCGCCTCATCGTCTGTTGCCGTTGTTACTACTGCTAGAACTACTACTGCCACTACTACTATTATTACTACCGCTACCAGTTCTGCTACTCTGTCATTACTGTTACTACTATTACTACTTCTACTACTACTACTACTACTACTACTTCTGCTACACTACTACTACTACTACAACTACAACTACGACCACGACTACGGCTACTACTACTACTACTACTACTACTACTACTAATTCAGTAAGTTACGCCTAAGTTACGAGTAAATGATGTAAATGATCACAATGTTTCAATAAACTATATACATTATTATATATTTTACAGTAAAATAGTGGATTTTATAATTAAAATAAAACCCTATAATTATTTTCTTTGTTTATATTTCACATGTGAAATACCGAAAATGACGCAATGCCGCTGTTGACGTTGTTGACGTTATTGACGTCAATTGTTTGGCGCATTATGTTTTTTTGCATACGTTTCAAGGTTGTTCGTATATAATAAATGAAATATTTGTTGTTTTGTCGTAAATATAGGATTATTTTCATCTCGAAGTGAGAAAACTGAAATATTTTCACTCGTTCTAAAGCACTCGTGAAAATATAACTTTTCTCACTTATCGATGATATAAATCATATATTCACTCCAAACTAACAAATATCCTCTATATCTTTCAAAACATGCACAAACAAATGTACTCCTCGTTCGTCTTTTTACTTTAAAATGCAATCATACATGGAACCTCTTACCATTTATTTTGGCGAAAAACACCTTGACTGAAACAATAATGCAAGATGAAAAGATATGTTCTACCGCTTAACTTTTTTTTAAAACTTGTATATGACAAGTTGCTATGACATTTCTTTCGAAACAAGTAAAATTACATTCAGATCACCGCTCAATAAAACCGAGTCAGCTACTTGTACCTCTTGTTTGGGTTTGTTGCTTCCAAGGGATCCACTTTTCAGTATTTATTCTAATGGATTTATATTAAAAAGTCTTTACATTACACACATTTTGGCGTTATTCTGACATTTTCACTCTAAAATACCAAACACAAATGTGTCGTATAGAGGTCGAGTTTAACATTAGCTCAGTATGTCCTTTCATATATGTATTCCATTACTTAGAAAAACCTAAATTGTATTCGTTATATAGCAAAAGGATACATTCTACTCAGAGCTACTCATATCAACTATATTCTTGATCTAGTAGGATGCAAAATTGTATTTTATTTCTTAAACTTGAAAATGTCAAAATATCCTTAACTGTTTGTTGTGATATATAGAAGCCAACAATTCCACAAACAACCAGTCAGCATTATTTGATTTTCAAAAGTTCAAACTATGTATGTTGGGATTAAATAGTTTAGGACGTACATATAGCTGCAATAGTTCCCAATGGACCCAAACATCATGGCTTACGTTTCTAGTGACACATATAATAAACACAATCCTAATTGAGTATGGTATGTTGTACCCCAGGGCAGCATTTAGTCGCAGCTTGCGGGGATAAAATACAAACTAAATAAAGATCTAAAGACAAATGTGTTACCGTGTCGAGTTAGGAAATTCCCAAATGCAGAACCGTAGACGAATCTGCAGATATTTCGGGGTTTATCTCTCTTGTGAGTACTACAATAATATAAAATTATGTCATAAAGATCAATAAGTTCTATGAAACCAAGGACACCAGTTGAATGTATTTCTTCAGGCTCCATGCAAACTCATATTGTATTGTGCTAAAATGGTATATACTTGTTTTATATGCTAGTTTACTTTTGTTAGCGAATGAATAAATTGGTCCTGTAGAAATCGCAGAATTTAGACGCCATGTAGACAGGCACTGTACAACAATTCAAATGAGAAGGCAACTAGTCAATAAACAGGACACTACACAACATAAAAGTGGTGAAGTTGGAACGGTCCGTAGACAACACGTTCCGCTTGTTAGCTTAAATATTGTTAATTTGAACATAACGTCTCTAATTGTTCTATTTTCAGAACCCAAACCGATCAAAAAGTGTCAATAAATCAACATTCAAAGAAATTATCAAATTATGCACTTAAAGATTGTTTGTTATAAACACTTGGTTGCAACCAAAGAGAAAACAAATCTATAGTATGACAAAAAACCGAAGGAAAAGTAGATATACCTACATTGCATTTCAAATGATGCGATCACAGAATCCCACTAAGTTGTCCAGTAATCGTACAAGAGCAAAGTAAAGCGTAGTATTGGCTGTCGAGGAATGAATTACCAAGTATGAAGTGCATGAACTTGACGTTTGGAAGATATCAATGCATATAAGACATAATGAACTTCCCATTTCAATATACATGTATGCAATTTCTCACAATTTTCAGTCAATTCTAAATGTAGACACAAATTGAGGGTGCAGCATTGTGTTGTGTACACCTACAACATTTCTAAACGTAACACCAGATAACATGCATTAACAAAAACTTGGGTTATCAACCAGTTCTAAAATAGACTCAATACTGCTTCATACCTTTCTTTTTAGCACAGCGTTAGAATATGATGTACTGGACAAGAAGGTATTGTTTACGCATCTTTGGAATGAAAATAAGACAGATAACATACACCATTTAAGCACGATTGGTGAAATTTTCTTTGATAATGCAAAGCATTAAATCGTTTAATTCAGAATAAGAAAGTGGACGGAGCCATTCCATGATTTAACTTCCAGTCAATGGAAATTAGAGAACAGTAGTAATTCTGACAGGGCCACTTAGTACTACATCCTTCATAACAAATAGAGTCTACGTCAACTCGCTGGTTATTTATAAACCTCGACGGACTACACCCATCTCGGTTTTTAAATGATCAGATGGTGTTGAAATACATTTCTAGAAATATATATACCGCATATGTTGTGTTGTTGTCTCATTTTTAGAAGTTAATACTCATCATATACTTATCAAAGTTAACTTTTATTTACATCATCCATGGTTTGCAGTTCTTTTAATTACATCACCGATTGTTTGCATCGCAATAAGGGAGGGATATCCGTGTCCAAATGGCATTATTTCTATTTCTTCTGAAATAATCACATAGTTGCGAAATTGTAACATATGATATTCGAGATGTATATGCATGTGACATGTGTGAAAGCTTTCAGACATATACCAATCTCAGTGGACTAAATTTGAATACGATTCAAAATAATAGCAACCATCTATATTATTGTATCTTTCTACTTGAACTGAACTCGTACTAAGGGAAACCTGTTACCAGTACACATTAAAATGCATGACTTAAAACCATCTGGACAATACGCTGTCATTTATTAATACTATAACATGGAACAAATGTAATGAGATTATAACACGATCTAGTCTCCACTGAAATAATTCCCAACATTTCAAGAATAAATTATTCTTACAAAAAAGGATTTAGTTTATGTCCTGACCATGACACAGTCTAACAATCCCACACGCATGTTCTCCGCAAACCTGAAAATCACGGTATCGTTCAGTTTTATTCTTCAAATACAAACACAGTAATATTGATATATTTTGATTTAAACATGACTTCCCAGTGGCCTACTTTGCCACTGACCGTTCCAAGGCGGTAGCCCTATTGTCAACCCTTTTGTGTTTGTGATGTCGTTTGCATTTATTATTGCTTTTGCCTTTACTGTCCTCCTTGAATGCTACTTTCCCTGTCCGATCTTTTTATATTTCGTTTTTTACAGAGTTGGGTTGACGTAGGCGGCTTTCTGTCGTATATCATTTGGTTGGGGTGGGGCAGGTGAGGCTTTATCTGTTTTTACTGTTTATCACTTAATTTGGCAAACTAATTTGTGAGGCTTTAATTAACAAATAATGCATCCCTTAATATGAAAGGCTGCATTATTTTTTCTTTAATTAGGAATATTATTATACAATGTATATAAGCCTCAGCACATCGCTCTCTCAAAGAAAGGACTATTAAATGGTATGAGGGATGTAAGAAGAGTTATCCTAGTTTATTGGGTTCGAACTCATAATTTCTTTACGTACAATATTATATTTCTTTCAAGGATTTATCGACATTCCTTCTAGGAAATAAATCCGACTAACCGGATGTGTTGGAACTTCTTTTGACTTTGACTATAGTGTGGTATGTATAAGCCATATAGGGGTCAAAGTGTGAACTTCCGGAAGAAAGCATGAAACGTTGCATGATTATACCTTAGGATATGTACTTTAAATAAAACAAAAGAGACGGGCGTGAGGACCTCTTTGTACCAGTACAATGAGGCCCTAAAAGGTGTATCTGATGTTTTCCAGATAAAAAAGCAATATCCTGCTTTTACTGAATTTCTCAGCAAAGTAATGTATACTTGTTACATTTATAACATTGTAAGTACCATTTAATAATTGTGATGTTCTTTTAAATAAGTATGTGTCACCATAGCAACAACAGTTTGGCATTGGGGCCCAAGAGAGATGATATATTGCTTAAACACCATTGAAATATAAAGACGTATTAACAGAATTATGCCCCTTTTCAACTGTTTCCACCCCACTGCCCCCGCCCTCCCCTCGACACCCCCACCCCCACCAAAAAATAAATAAAAATAAATTAAATAAATAAATAAAGCAAGGCCTCAATAGTCAAGTGCACTGTCCTCCGTCAGCTCTTGTGATATCTTATGTCTTACTATTTTATTATAAATATATTTAGAACACTTTCAATTGATAAGATTTTACTTTGATGACTGCTTTGCTCCATATTAATGTTGCGACAATTCTTTGCTAAATGTATTCAACCTTTATTAAATTTACAGGCGATAGTCATAACGGTTACATTGGTAGAACAAATATGTAAGTGATAATGCTTGTTCTTTAATTTCAACTGACATTCACACTGGCAATTGTAGACTGACCATTGTAGAAGCATAGAAGTGGAGGTTGGCCTTCAAGCACCTACAGCGACTAGAGCATGCTATTTTACATCAAATAAATTCATGATATCCTTTTGATGCCTCAGCTAATGTACTCCAAAAATGTGATCCAGTTGTGTCTGAACCCAATCTTAGTCTGAGGGCATTGGAGTTTCGGCGCAATTTAAAAGAAAATATCCCACAATATGACGAGTGTCGCAACACTAACTGCACTAAAGGTAACACGCTGAACTAAAGGTAACACGTTTGGGACAAAATGTAACAAAGTACACTAAGGGTAACAAAGATGTTTGCACTAAATGTAACAACTGCTGCACTAAATGTAACAGATTTTTGACTTGCACTTAAGGTAACACTCCTATGCACTAAAGGTAACAACACAGTATTAGTATAATACTTACATTGTACTTGTACACAAACTGGAAATGCTATCATATATTTTCGCCAGAATAATAAACCGCAAATTAAAATATAGATAGTTTCGTTGATTGGTTAATGTTTACATTCACTTGATATTTTCTGTTGAAACAAGCGTCTTATTTCGAATAAACTTCACTTTTCAAGGAGGCGAAGTTAATGCGAACGCATCCAGTATGCCTGCATAGAATATGTTTATTCCACTGTCTGAAAATAAACTGACGGTAGACATCTTTTTATCATTATCATTCTCCACAGGCATGTTATTGTCGGTACTATAGCGACGGCATATAAGAATTGATTCGCATTTGTTCGGCGTTTATGCGATTTTAATGTCAAATTCCACGAAGTGCCCTATTTCGGTGTTTATGCGTCTTTAAACGCCGGTAGTGAAATTTACCATGAATCGTTAAGGCACTTTATGGAATTTGTAAACGTTGAACTACATGTTTTTTGTTTTTTAATATATCTCCTGATTTTTTAATTACGTTTCAAAGTTCTATGACTAAAGACAAAATTCCCAGATTTGATTGATTTTGTTAAGATTTTCCTGACGTAAACAGAAAATGTTGGACTTGTCCGGGATGTACTGTTTAGCCTAAATGTATTACATTCTCGGTCGTTTCAAAATGTTAAATCTTTCAAGTATATGCAGGCCGGGCCTAAGAGCCTACGCGTAACTACGCGCCTGATATCTAGAGATTTAACAAAGCAAAATACAGCATTTTACATCTACAAAGAAAACAAATCAAGGGTTATAACTTAGGTGCAACTGAACAAATCTAGCGGTTTTTAATCTTGTTCAAGCTCACATTTATATCAACAATTTGGCCGAGTTTGGTAAAGATCGGATATGTATTGAAGGTGCTAAGGCGCTAATGAAACGACATGTCAAACTTGTCCGAGGTTCTACTGATATCAAAAAGCATACCTAGTCTGCTAACGATCTGATAAAAAATGAAGGCCCTATTGCCTTAATGTGACAACATATGACATGTTTAGCTAAATCAAGGACCATAACTCCGGTGTTACTTATCCGATCTGGCTGATTTTCGAATTTGTCCGAGCTTATAAAGGGAATGTTGCGACACAGCCAAGCACTCTTTATTATTGAGAATTTTGAAAAACGTGGGGAAAGGTGAAAGAATGATCTCAAGTCTTTCAGAACTCTCAAAAATTAAGATGGGTTGGCTGTGTCGCTACATTCCCTTTAATAACTCTAATCAATTTAAAAGTAGTTTCAAAGATATAAATTCACATTTAATTCCGAATTCATGAATCCGAAAGATCAATCGCTGGTAAACATTTAAAAGGATCATAATGCTCTTATCGATGGTTAGCATATACTTGTACTTATGAGCAGAATCTTAAAACGAGGTCACGATATTACACAATTAATACTAAAACCAATAATTTTATTTTATTTTTACAACACACGTGGAAGCGTTCTGCTAAAATAAACTAGAACTATCACTGAATGTGATAAATACCCCCGCAAACAATTGTTTAGTAAGATCAAGGGCAATAACTATGCATGGCATAGACTAAGCCACACCAAAATAGTGTCACGTACATGTACACTTCATGTTTATCATGTAAACAAAGTTTTAATTCAATATCTTCCAAATTGTAAATGTAGTTCACTCCATAAGATTGCATATGCTGAGTAAAGCAATGTTGTTTACTTCGTGCAAGGGCAATAACTCTGCATATAATTGACTGAGCCGTACTTCATGATGATCACGTTTTGTTTGTTTGTTTGTTTGTTTGTTTGTTTGTTTGTTTGGTGTTTTACGTCAATTTTCAACACATGTAAGGTTATATGTGATGGTTGATTTTTTTTGGAGACAGACCACCCAATTTTCCTGGGTAGAACCAGTACTGTACACCTCCCGTCATCCGTAAGAACCGACACTTCTTCACTTACAATTCGAGCTCCCAATGGGATTCGAAACCGCAGCGGTGAGAGGCGAAGGGTTAAAACGTAACGTCGTTAACCATTCGGCCACGATGATCACGTAAATACAGTTTCAATTCAATATCTTAATAACTGTTGAAGTAGTTCGCTCCACAGTATTGCATATGCTGAATAGCAATTTTGACTAAGTTCAAGAGAAATAACTCTGCATGGCATTAATTGAGCCAAAGAAAAATTGTCACGCACATATACACTTGATCATGTATACAAAATTTCAATTCAATATATTGAAAACTGTAAAAGTAGTTCGCTTCACAAGGTTGCATAGGTTGAATATAGCAATTTTGACTAAGTGCAAGTTTAATAACTATGCATGGAAAAATTGTGTCACGCACATCTACACTTTACGTTGATCATGTTACAAAGTTTCAATTCCATACCTTGAAATTGAAGTAGTTCGGTCCACAAGATTCAACAGACCTACCGACCAACCGAAAGACCGACAGACCAACAGACCGCCCGCCGCAGTGACGCCTATATACCCACTCTCAAACTTCTTTTGCGGGGGTATAATAACATCTTTAGCAGAGCAACCTAACTTTCCAATACAAAATGCACGAAGGATGTGTTGTTACCTTTGAGCATAGGCGTGTTACCTTCAGTGCAGGTCAAACATCGTGTTACCTTTAGTGCAGCCGGTGTTACCTTTAGTGCAAACGTTTCTGTTACTTTTAGTGTAGCTTGTTACCTTTAGTCCGAAAAGTGTTACCTTTAGTGCAGCTTGTAACCCTTAGGATTGCAACAGACGATCATGGTACTCCGTCCTTCTGATCTGTACCAGTTTCTTACTTAAGGGGTATTATATCTAGTTGAAGCAACAAGTTTTCTTTCATACCCGATACGGTTATCCGTGTTTTACATGGGTGATGAAAAGCCTGATCTTACACGTGAGCGAATATAAAAGTCGCACGCTGATATCAACAAAGACAGTTGCATGACGTCATTGTGTAATTTACATGCAAAACGTTAGTAGTTTGGCGACTTCAACGCACAGAATGTAAATGGTATTCAAGAAAAAAAATCAGTCATGCCTATCCGGTTTAGAAGGGAATTCCCATCCTCGGTATAACTGTTTCGAACTGAGGCTCGAACCAGTTCCGATTTCCCTATCTTCACCGGATACTCATGCACGATTCTTATAATCTATTGCTGGTTTCTTGGTATTGTATTAGTTGCGTGATCTGAATTAATTCATGGATGTGTTGTCCTAGACATTCATTTATCGTATATTAAGATGCTAGAAGTAATGTCGTAACTCTCATGTGGCGAGAAATATGTTTGCTTTAGTTGTCAACTAATTTGAATATCTTTATATTCACTGGCAGTAGTTGAAGATAACCTCTTCATGACTACACACACTGACGTGATTCAATACATGAGTCAACATAAGATTAGAAATACGTACAAGGTTATTTATTTTTTTGCACGTTACTTCATATAGGTTATATCATATCATATTTCCATATCTTGCCTACCAATTAAAACATGACGACTTACCAGAGACGATCCGTACCTTAAAGAAATATAAAAAGATCAGACAGGGAAAGTAGCATTCAAGGAGGACAGTCAACCACAAAACACAGAAACAAACACGCAAACAGACAAACAAGAAGGCAAAAGTAATAGTAAATACAAACGACATCACAAACACAAAAAGGTTGACAATAGGGCTACCGCCTTGGAACGGTCAGTGGCAAAGTAGGCCACTGGGGTTTAAACCGGTTCTAGGGTGCACCAAACTTCACACTTACCCTACTGTCATCCCATTAAAACAGGACAGTGTAAATAAAGAAATCCCCGCCATAATCTAATCTCTAACCAACAAGACATCATCAATAGGCAATATAAGTAAAACAAAAATATGCTCGTGTAAATATTATACAAAAAACAATAGCCTAGAAATCCACAATGAAGGTAATCAATGACTTGGCAGAAGCCAGAGCAACACGAGAATAAACCATTAAGGGCACGACAAGAAAGATCATAGACAAACATCAAATGCCACCGTCCAATGGGCTTTAGGTAGGCGTCATCATAGGGTCCACAGCCTGTCCGGTCATCGTACAATTAAAGAGGAAAGCATAGTGGCGAATTGTAAAAGGGTCCACTACCAAGCATGCAGTACGTTGCAAAATGATAGGGTCAGAAGTCAGAGTTAGAATGAATGCAAATGAACTCATCATCCTATCTAAAAATGTATATCAATCATAAAATTCAAGAGAGTTCTGTAATTTGTTCTCGATTTTAAAAATTCAATTCACTAATGGGCTTACTTCAAATTCAGTGTCAGTAACGAATCTGCTTTGAAATTCATACGCAGAGGAATTGTATGATGCGCGGAGAAAACTAGCTGAAATAGGTATTTAGCATTTACTTTAGAAACATTTCATACATAATTTAATTACATTGAGTTTTTCAAAACTAATATTACGAATTTTCACTCGGAATAGAAATCCCTTGTTGAAAAGTAATTAAGCTTACTATTTGCTCATTAACATGTGCAGTGATATACCTCAATTTAAATTACTTTTCGACTCGTTTGAAAACCCCTGTGATTAATAATGAAATAAATACGGAAATCACTAGTCTTATTACACACGGAATCATCATTATTCAGACACTTAAATAGCATGTGTAATATGCGTCTCTTTAATGCCATAAAAGAGTATGATAATGGACCTTTGGAAACGGCCGAACATGACACATACAAAATATTGCAGTCTCGGTTTGATTGAGACTGTTCATGAACGGTAGTGAAATATGCTAGCTACCGCTCACGCCCTCTAGCCCCGGGTTGAGCGTAACTCAATATTCATAAAATCAATAGTACATAATTGTAACCATCCCGAAGATGGCATGCATATGCCGGTGGACATAGAGATTTTCCTCCCAAATGTCCAGCGGCGTGTGGTCCCAGTATCTAACAAAATGCTATGCCCCGAAGAGCAAAATAAACAAAATGGTATTTAGTTGGGATCAGCGGTTACGAAGACTGCATATCACAAGTAACAACCAAAAGACTAAATTAAAAAGCAGACAACATATCCTATGACTGATTAAACAATACCCAGAGCCTTTTATCGGCCGGAGTAGTGGAACCACCGAATCGAAAATTAAGTAAGAAAGCAAAAGCAATTGAAAATGTACCACCATAAGACGTCTGCGATACTCATGATATTGATATTGATCATATTAACTTGTTGAATACCCACTGACTACGATTTGCTGTCGAAACTAGTCCATATACCTCATGTGCATGCATATTCACCTGGTGTTAAACGTAAACAATGTATCGCACTTATAATTCACTATACCTTAACCTATACCTAGATGATACAAACATGTTTTCCGTATTAGTGTATATTATTACTAAGGAGCCCTATGTTTACAGGCGTTAATCAAAATACATATTCTAAACATATCCTCTCGTAAAATGTTATGCCACTATTTTAACCATTGTTGGCATACACAAATAATTTACTATAATTTAGTTACTTGGCCCTTCACGTTACGTGTTTTATGTATACTCATAAAACATTAGTTCGAACATGAAATGTTAAAGGATTGGGCATAGATTGTTGAACAGTTTATTTCTATTCTTTGGATTGCATTGCTTAACTACAAACGTTATACGGCTTCTGGCTACTACTACGTCGACGTCGTCGGCTGTTTCATTTTACCTGTTGGAAAGCATATCCTGCCGATAAACTGTCAATGCCGGTGAAATAATTAGGAACATTCATATTCTACAACTGAATATTAGATATGATACTGCCATCGTTCCAATCAATGTAATAACGACAATATATATAACACCATTGAAGATGTAGCATTCTATTACGAAGCGTGACAGATAAATACTGTATCAGTTGATTTTCCATGAATAACAATTAGACGAGTGTATAATGGGATTTGTTCTCTGTCACTAACATTAGAAAAAGACGACAGGGGCATATCCTTTATTATTGGGTTATTGAAATGGAGTATACATAATGTAAAGGTGGATTTTTTACAATACTAAGTTATTTGTTTGTCGTTAAACTTATGTCGAAAAGTGGGCCGAATAAAAAGGGAGTAACATTCTGGATGTTTAAATCAATCTAAACACGCACACGACAGTAACTTACTCACTTACAATAGCCATTTTTTGTAAGTGCAAGCATTAGAGGTCAAACACCATACCATTTCAGTAAACTGCCCACTAATGGACCGTTTACTGTTTACCCTATTACTCAATCTTATACGAATTTTGCATCACATATACAGTGCTGGGCTTCATCCTTTTTTCCAAATGTAGTTTTGAAAAAACAAAATATTTTAGGCGTCTTCCTCGTCACTCTATCGGTCAGTAAGATGTACTGTTTTTATTGCACTATTACAAACGTTATGCAAACCATAATGTTGCCAATATACAAAACAACTATGTTCTATCCGAAAGACAATATTTATTTTCTAATCTAATGAATCAACATTGTCTTATCTGGTGAACTTCGAGATAACACATTTCAAGAAATTATTAGTAGACGTAACGTGACCTGGCACTTCATTTACCGATCTAATTGAGCTTCATCTCCCAATGAACGACAACATGAAACGAGTTGTAATAGTCACGCAACTGTCGTTGGTACCTTGGCACCACATTACGTGGTCCGAGTATTAGCTTTCATACCCCATTCAGTCCCTATTCCAAGAAGCGAAAACGGGGTTGGCTGGGTATGAAATAAAACCTTAATGTCCGCTTAAAACGTTTGCATATTGCAAAAAACAACAACATTTAATTGGTAATTCCAAACAGGTTATCGCATTTTGTCAGTAAAAAATGTTTTTAACGTGTTTTATTATCGAAATATCCGTTATAAAATCCTGCTAATATAAGCTTTCCCATCGCTTACAGGCATTGTTTCAATTACTGGTTAACAGTGTTTTTATTTGCAATGTTTAAAATGTAATTTAAATAAAATGACGTTTTACACAAACGTTAGATGAAATAATGCACAGTATACTCTTTTGAAATGTTTGTTAATTTATATGTTTATTTTTTTATTTTATTTTTTTAATAGACAAACAGACAGACAGACAGACAGACAGACAGACTTTTTTTATTCAGACTTGTACAAAGTACATCGTCTACAATACATACATATTAGCATATATGATGTCAACGTATATATACAAGTAAATGGTGAAATATATACAAATGGTATAATTAATCATTTCATTATTATTATTATTATTATGTAGTATAGTACATAAGAGTAGGAGGTTGAACTAAGTAACTACCTTCCAATAGTTAATAAAGCGTTTCTTAATACAATTGATTCTTTAACATATAACGGAAGTTTTATTATTTCTTGTCATGTGATTTCAATGGTGAAATATATACAAATGGTATAATTTATCATTTCATTATTACTATTATCATTACTATGTAGTATATTAAATAAGAGTAGGAGGTTAAACTAAGTAACTACCTTTCAATAGTTAATAATGCGTTTCTTAATATAATTGATTCTTTAACATATAACGAAAGTTTTATTATTTCTATCTTGTCATGTGATTTCAGTAACTCCAAATATTTGAAAACAGAAGGACGTTTGTAATAACAACGTTTTAAGTATTTCTTTCTAATATCAATATAACAAGGACAAATACATACAAAATGAAATTCATCTTCTATATCTAAACTATTACAAATTAGGCAATATCTTTCTTCACGAAGTGTTCTATTGTTGGCATATCTACCAGTCTGTATTCTGAGTGGATGTACAGATAGTCTAAGTCTAGTAAAATATAGACGTAAACTTCTTGGCAAAATATCTAAATATGTTTCATATTCCAAACTAGTTGTAATATGTTTGTACAATGTTAACACAGAACTGTTGTTTAAGGTACCACACCAATTTTGTTTAAAGGCATCTAAAACTCTAATTCTAAAGTCATACAAAAGTACGTCACTGTTTATATAAGAAGCATTATCGAATACATAAGAAAAACCGTAATCATCTAGTAATTTCTTAACACTGCTAGCCCAGTTCGTTTTTCCATTATTACAGTCCTGTAAAGCTTGTTCATACAAAGTCTTTAGAATGATATTGTCAGTATTTATTACTTTCAACCAATATTTCATAATTCTTATATATCTATTAACATATAGGGGATATCTTCCAAGTTCACCATACACAGCTGCATTGCATGTGTTAGGTAGTACCTTTAATAACCTTTTGCAAAATTTTAAATGAATTCTTTCTATTTCTTTAGATTTAGTATTGCCCCAAATATCACATGCATAACTAAGAACAGACACAGCAAAGGCATTGAACAACTGACATAAAGTTTTAGGACTCAAATCATATACTTTACATTTACATAATAGAACATTCATTGCCTTAAGAGCTTTACCAACTAAATGCTCCTGATTAAGAGCGAAATTTCCAGTATAATTGAAAACATTCCCTAAATAGTTAAAATCATTCACTACGTTGTAGGTCCAATGCTCACTGGCTAATAATCCGCCACGTTTACAAAAAAACATAATTTTAGTTTTGGCAATATTTACTTTGTCCCCACAAATAGCAATAATTGTTTAATGTATCTAAATGTACTTGTATTTCAGCAGGTGTTTTTCCTACAATGGCTATCGAATTCTCCATATAAATTAAATTGGTATATTTAAGGTTTTCCAAAAATAGACCAACACACAATTTTTCGAAATTAAGTAAACAATTATAGTAAAATACTTAATAAACACAGAATACATACTGTGTATATATTTCCAACCAGCTACAGTTTAAAAACTATATTGTTTAAGAAGTTGTTTTCTTCTGTAATATTGTAATAATAATAATACTAATAATAATAATAATAAATTCTTTATTTAAAGAAGGTTAACACATAATGACATACTATCAAGATATACACATCATATTTTCAATGCGGCCTTCTGTATATAAATTAACAAACATTTAGTGTTTTTTAACAAATACACTAACAATAAAAGCATTCAATATTCGATAAACACTCAGTTATAAAAAATAATAATAATAATATCATTCATGTTAATGTGCATTTTGCAATAAACATTTTATAATTATATTTAAATGACTGGATAGTAGGAAGAGAACGTATGTCGACCAGTATATTGTTCCAAACGTGTCGACCAAAGTCGCTAAAGGTGTCTTTCATGTATTTAGTTTGCGGTTTTTGTGTAACAAAATCATTTCGTGTAGCTGATCTTAGATTATACCTATTATTACATGAGAATGTCAAAAGGTGTGATATGTAATTAGGAGCTAGGTTGTTTATTGATTTATATATAAACACACCAGTATGATAATGACATCTGTTATGAAAAGAAAGCCACTGAAGTTCAATGAACATATCCTCAGAATTAGTTCGAAAAGGTTTGTTTAATATTATTCTAGCTGCTCTTTTTTGAATTTTATGTATTTTATTTTCTATTTTTTTGCTTTTACCCCATACAGTACAGCAATAATCAAATGTAGACATGATGTAGGCATTATAAAACATAATTTTCATATCATATGTTAAATAGTAAGATATACGTTTCAATAAGGTAATTTTAGAATTGAGTTTGGAACACATTTTGGCTATTTGTACATTCCAAGACAAAGTTCTGTCAACATAAACTCCCAGGACCTTTTGAACTGCGACAGTTTCTATACATAACTAGCAACAGTTAATTTCAATATATCCACATGTTGAGCTTGTGATTTGATCCTATGACCATGCATTTATTTTTCGCTGGATGTAATGACATATTATTCAAAATACACCACTTACTTATAATATTCAAACGACCTTGAAGTCTATTTTGTACATCCAAAATAGTATAATCAGATTCGTATACTGTAGTATCATCTGCATAAATATCTGTATTTCCAGAGGTAGATGCGAATGCAATGTCATAATTGTACAATAGAAATAGCAATGGACCTAGTATTGATCCCTGAGGAACACCTGAAGTAACTTTAAGCATCTCGGATTTTAAAGATTTACCGTTATCAATTGTTTTCTATTCGAAAGATATGAATTAAATAATTTAATGGTATTTTCTGAAAAATGGTAAAGTTTCAATTTGTGTATCAATATTCTATGGTCTACAAGATCGAATACCTTTCTTAGATCAATAAATACAGCTCCAATTAATTTACCTGAGTCTATATCTTTTAACTATGCTTCTATTAACCGTGTCAGAGCAGTATGACATGAATGATATTGTCTGAAACCTGACTGGGTCTCGTGAATAACATTATACGTCTTGAAATAGAATAGTATTTGAATAACGCTCAAATATTAAATATTTTTGAAATTGTTTGTAAGATTGAAATTGGACGATAATTACTAAGTAATATGTTGGACGATTATTATTAATCAATAATAAATAAATAAAATAATAAATAAATAAATAATAAATAAATAAATAATAAATAAATTGGACGAAGTAATATTGCAAAGGACATAATTGCAATGCCATATATTTCACCATTAATTTGGTGATCGATATTAAACAAATATATATCATGTACTACACGTGCAGTAAATATTGGTTAAAGATTTTAAATAGTAGTGAAAACAAATATTACAAACTAATTTATAATGTGCTGAAAACAGATGCAGATATTTACCCAAACAAAGTATCATGGGTAACCTTAGTTCGCAATTTATTATCGTCAATGGGATTTTACTACGTGTGGCTTAACCAGAGTGTGGGAGAAGTGGATATTTTCTTAGGTATATTTAAGCAACGACTTCATGATAATAATATACAATCCTGGCATAAACGTTTAGAAATGTCAACGGGAGCAATATTTTTTAAAGAAATTGTTAGTTTTCATTTTCAATTATTTCTTAATTGCATAGACATATCCAAATTTAGAATAGCGATGGCCAGATTAATTGTCTCATCTCACAGCCTTGCTGTAGAGAGTGGTAGGTGGCATAGACCTAGAAGTATACCATTAGAAGATAGAATATGTATCCAATGCAACAAGATTGAAGACGAATTTCATTTCATTTTAGAATGCGATAATTTTAAAAATATATATTAAAAAGTATTTTTGGAATAGACAGAGCATATCAAAGAACTATTTTACAGTAAAAATGAAAAGGAAATTAAATCTGAGTGTGTATATATTTTAATCATTTTGAAATAAGAAAAAGTTTAACAATGAATTGATCTGATGTATATGAAATTCCATATCTCAATTATTTGTAATTCCATGATTCAATTGTAGTATTGTGTGTAATTTTGCCAAATAGTCATGTATATTTGTCTGTAATTTTACTCGTAGTCTTTTTACTTATTCGTATGTAATTGTGTGTGGTGTAGTGTATAGCTGCACAACTATTGCCAGATAATTGATAAATACATTTACCTGTGGATTAATTTACCTGTTCAAAGTTTTTCACGTCATCAAATAAAGTCTTATTCTCGTTTTTCACAGATATGGCAATGTGTGAATTGTAATTATCTATCGTTGTGTATTTATTTCGATTTAAATAAACATGTTCATGAAACAAAACATGGCCGGAGAACTTTAAATGCATCTGTTCAGTAGTCTTAATGTGTTAGTGTTGAGTTACATATTAAATAGAAGAAGAAGCACTTTATTTTAAAATCAGTACGCCATAGTCCCATGTGCTCATACAATATAAACATATACATTTGTTTTAACAGACGTAGCAAGATTCGTAAATACATATATAATACATATTAGATGCAAAGGATATACAATGTTACACTGTTTACTTCTTACTTGAGAACAAAGAACACACAAACAAACAATCAGCCTGTAACAATACAAAACAAAACAAAAAATATATAGTAAAAATTGCGACATACATGAACATTTGCAATTCAGAATTCACGGAGAAGGTGACTAAAAATGTAGAGATATTTTAATGTGTTGGTTGTTGTATAATAGATAACCATATAGTCTTGCTATGCACATATATCCACATAAACGTCCAGTTCAAACAGGATCAAGATTTTCAAAGGTGGCTTACCATTCAAATTTACCCTATTTCCCCGTGCAGTCACGCAGTGGAAAAAGTGGTATCTACGTCATGCAAATAATACCTATTTTTACATACAACTTAGAAGCGGTTTTCAATATATGTTTCTCTACGAGACTATCAAGAAATGTTCATATGATGTTTTAGAGTTAAATTTGTTAATTGATAATACTAAAAGTAGGGTGGCCATTCATCTTTAAACCACTGAATGTCTCAGTTAAACCATTCAAATTATTCAATCACACATTTCATATACAGAGTTAATCCTGTCTATTGTTTCTGTAGTTATATCAACGTAACTCAGTACCGATACATCGCGAATGCAAGGCGCTTGAAAACTTGCCTGCCAATCAGGGAAGAGCATCTACATGCAACGATGGATACTCGATAACATAAACACGATAATTTCGTTAAATGCCGTCATTGACAAATTGAATAATACAATCAAGTACTAAATGCATGCATAAATGACACACTATAATATCAACTAAAGATCCGTATAAAATCAATTAAGATATACAATAATACTCCAAAAGTATTTTTTTCCAAAAACTCAATAAAAATATATCATGAGATATTTAAAAAGATCGACCGCTGTTCAACTTCTCGGTGTGCATTTTGATGACCAATCTGGAATTATGGATCTCAACTGGCCACCCGCTGGTGTGTTAATGTTTTTTTCATTATCTTTTTTTTTATTGGCGAGCATCACCATATGCTGCCATATTTAACATCAAAATACTACAAGAATTGGTTATCTGGTTATCCCTCACTGGTCCCTCCTGCCCGCCACCACCTCCACCCATCCCACCAATAAATAAAAGGCGGATCTGCTCAGGGTGGTGTCTCATTGGAATCTGTGAAACCGCCCTACTCCTACTTTTGCTTATTAAACATGCTTGGAGAATAGAATTCGATATATAAACTTCATATAGGAGGATTTATGTCCCCTTATGATGGACGAGGCTTAAATTAGAAATGACGAACTACCGAAGAAACTCAGTGGCGCTGTTTAGGCTTGAACTCGGATCCTGTGCTTTTAAGTGCAACGCACTAACCACTACACAGGCACTTGACAAAAAAAAATATAACGGCTTAATAATTGTCAAACTAGTATAAACATGGAAATATCAGTTATTAGTGGGAAGCGGTCACTAAGTCGACCTTGAACTAGAAGTGTGTTCCAACTTGCTTCGCCTGCTGACAGTGCTGTGTGCTTATTTCCAAGGCTAGTTTGAAGGTTAGGCTGCTAAAAAGGGCATAACTCTGCCAAAATGAAAGGTAGACTTGAGATGAACATGTCTGTGAAGTTTCAAAACAAACTTTCAATTTATGGCCAAGGTTAGGTTGCTGGTTAAGGCATGACGGATGGACGACAACAGACAAAGTGATCGATAAGTGTCTGCCATCCTAAGCATGTGACACAGAAATAAGTCTTACACAGAAATAAGTGTTCAGTTCTCATATAAATATATCCGTCATGCGGATATTTTTTTATGCACTCTTCAACACAATGAATTTTACTCGACCAGACTAGACCAGTGACATTTGCTTTATCAGACGAGTACCGCCAAGTACAGTAAAACATGTTTCGAGATGCTAATTTCAGTGCTTGATGTACACTTCAAGATTGCCATCATGTCATGTGTCACTTTAATTACAAAAGATCTATTTCAAAATCTTGAATAAACAATAATTTAAATAGATTAAAATGACATTGTGTTCCCAATTTAAGGCAGTTTTACAGTTTCAGATACATGTACGCAAATGGAAACTTTTTGTTTTACAGAGATCATCATCTAGATGAAGGGCTTATGATTATAATATCAGTTTTATAATACAACTGAACCAAAGAATAAATAATACAATATTTTATTTATATTATATTTATAAACTTAACATCTATTAAATACTACAATAATGAAATTTACTTCATACTTACCACAAAAAAACTCAACCATCATATATGGCCTAAAATGTGTTAAACAGTTTTGTTGAATGTGAGAAGTATGACAATGTATACATTTGGTGTGTGTTTTTAACAGCTTTACACATTAGATAGTCTCCGTGAGATATAATTATGTTCCTTTTGGTTCTTTAAAAAATAACGTCTGCTCAGTTCTCGGGATAGCCAGATGGAAGTCACCATCATGATCAGACGGACACATCTCAAGCGGCATATGCAGTAACACGTATACACTGTAACACATAACTTTAGGCCGAATTAAAAATAACCGCGTTTCTGATTTGGCCTAAATAAATTAATATATTTCCTGGAGTTTAAAATCTTGCGATCACAGTATAGTCAACTTTTTTGGTTAAATCCGCGTCTTTCAGGGTTGCATTGGTATTTGAAGAACGAAAGGCATCTTGAGACCAGATGATGCGTCTCTGAAATGAACAAAACAATATGTTAAAAAGAACGGTGGTGAAAATATATATGACATATGATATATGCATGGAATTTCACATGAATCGACAGAGTGTCCAGTTATTTTTAAAGGGAATTTAACTTGGGCTGTCGTAAATATTATTAATATATAGAGGTAAATTGACATCACTGAGAAACGTTCACGTTGTACCATCAACTTGTATGGGTTTTGTGCGATAAATAGTACCTCACAAAATCATCTATTATTTATTAAACTCTTTAGCAAATATTATTTGGTGCTCGACAAGCCGTCGCATTGTATCTTTTTGCAAACTCGTTTAATAACTTCTATATTAAATCAGCACTCGATCATGAAAGATCAGCTATTATATCCGTCAAGAAATTAATATTTAATCATTCTTCTCCCATCACCGCTAAACTTGAATCAAAAAAATATTTTTTGAAGTATATATGTCATACATAGACTAAAATATTAAAATTTTCATATCGTGCCCTGAGCCTCTCAAATATTAGCTCTCGGGCAGATATTGGCGTCTCAGGGCAATACAGGATGGGATATGAAATGCTTGTATAGTATTCTCTATAAAGTATATCTGTATAATTTAGGCCAGAAAGAAAAAAAGATGTGTGTTTCCGGTTGCCCGACCGACCCTATTTTTAAGGGGCCCATCCTATATTTGCCGGGCCAAAAATATTTTTTATGTATATAATAATTTCAATTTTTTCTGAGGCCATGCCAATTTGATAAAGAGTTCTTTGGATTTTCAGGGGGGAAAAGAGGATCGAGCGAGCGATTTCTTTTTTTTTTTTTTTTTTTGTTTTCCGATTTTTAACAGGCGAGTGCTTTTAACCTGAAGCGAGCGTTTTTTTTTTCTTTCGTGGGCATACAGTAATTGCACCATCTGTCTGTCAGTCCGTCCGTCCGCCAGTCCGCAGTTCGTGTCCGGAATGTACCTTCAAAACCCCTACATGGATTTTTAATTAACTTGGAACAAAAGTGATCACCATAACAAGACGATGTGTCGCCCGCAAATCCCAGGTCCGTACCTTTCGGGGCATATAGTAATCGCACCATCTGTCTGTCACTCCGTCCGTCCGTCCGCCCGCAGTTCGTGTCCGGACTGTAGCTTTAAAATTCTTGCATGGATTTTTAAATAACTTGGCACAAGTGATCACCATAACAAGACGATGTGTCTCGCGCAAAACCCAGGTCCGTACCTTTCGGGGGCATATAGTAATCTCACCATCTGTCTGTCAGTCCGTCCGTCCGTCAGTCCGCAGTTCGCGTCCGGACTTTACCTTCAAAACCCCTGCATGGATTCTTAATTAACTTGGGACAAGTGATCACCATAACAAGAGGATGTGTCGCGCGCAAAACCCAGTTCCGTACCTCAAATGTCAAGGTCACACTTACAGTTCATAGGTCCAAAACAGGTTTTGGTTTTATGAAAGAGCATGTGGCGTCATTTTTCACAGATCGAACAGGTTCCGCACTTGGCTGGGATGACGATTGGTGACGAGCATCGTCTTTAACCAGTCTGTTTTTGTACTTGGTTAAACAAGACAAAAATGACTTAATTTGCTTTGTTAAATTACTGTGACTTCGAGTCGTCATAGATGGGAATACTAAGCTTCTTGATAGGCTCATACAATGTTCATTCAGCTTTTCTGATGTATCTACTGGGGCTTTCTGATGATACTTAACACAATTGTTGAAACCTTTACATTGTTTGTAGCGGTTCTGGTAGAGGACTATGATTGCTTGCAAACTTTTCATGACAATGGCCTACATACCATAGCACATATGCCAATGTGCGCAAAACAGTAATGCCTGTGTTCATTGAGGTGGAATTCCACCCAGGATCAAAGTTGGAAACCCAATCAATGATATCAGAATAGAGCCTTTGTGGTCCAGACAACTTTTCCCCAGAATCCTTTTCAGGTTTTGGTGGTTGCTGTAGTTTCTTTTGAGATTGTAATAATACTTCAAATGAGTTTCGACCTTCAATGTTTGTTTTTTGCCGCTGTCGTTCGAGTCTGTCCCTGGTTTTTTGTGTAAATGGATTTCAATAAATTTGCAATTTAATACATTACATGTTTCCAGGTTCATGTCGAACGATGAAATGATAATACCTTCGAGTTTGGTTTTGCGTTTGAGTTTCACTTTAGATATTGAGTCCAGTGTTATCGACTGAAGACGTGGATTTATAATTACTTGTTCGTACACTTTTTCAAATGTCATGTGTTCGGAGATTTCCATTGCTGTATGTGGTAATACAGTGATATTCCCACACACGATGGAGACTACAAAAAAAGCGTTATACCGTTGAAGATCTTAGATTTCAATCCATATTTTTTCGAAAGCACGTTGCCACTCATTTTTTCCCTCTATCAATGATAATTAAACACTTGCCTCCGCTATACAGATTACTTGGAAGCGCTTACTAACCCCGACGCACTGTAGTGAAAACAACAGCAATAAACAATACGGCGACATTCTTTACAAATATCAGACGAAAATAAAAAGCGGGCGTACTATTTTTGTATTTCTTCTTTCGTCAACATTTCTTTTACATGCGGGCTGAATTTGTTTTTTCGTCAACCATTTATTTTACATGCGGGCGATTTTTTTAATTTTGACTTCATGATCGTCGATCTATTGATGCGGACGTTCCGGAGAACGACGAATCAGATTGGTGTGGCCTGAAGGATGATTTATCACATATCTTACATCATGGAATTGAAAAATTAACACCATTCTATATTTTCGGTAATCCTCTGGGCACTGGTGTTATAACTAGGCAAATTATTATCGAATTACTGTAGCAAAAGTGTAAAATATTTAGGTAAGCCATATGAGTGACTTGAATGGCGTGTGATACATACAGAGTTGAATGTTTTTTCTTTCACAAAAACAATTAGCGAGGCTAATAAACTATTTAACTAATTAGTAAAATGCATGTTAAACAAATGTCTTCTGGTTTAAAGGGACATATGGCAATCTTGATTAACCCAAAAACTCACCGACTCCCTTATAACACTCCTCTGTTAGACTGTTTTCTACATAACTTGCATTTGTTCAATCATTAATAGTAATTATAATAATAATATAAAGCGAATAGTTTATGTATATTACTAACTCAGTGATGATATGATTGCACCAATAATATATTCAAACCTATGATAGAATAACGAATACAAAAAACAAATCTAAATTTTATTTAATTATATGCAAGCAGTTTTTTAAAGTGAAATGATACTGGTCTAATAATCTGTGACGCTAATGTTCGACAAAATCTTCAAGATTACCCTGTGTCCCTTTAAGTGTACTATTATTTGTAACAGGAACGCACAATTTAACTTGGGCGGTCTTTAATAATATTGATGTAAAGTGACAACATCAAAGAGAAACTTTCAAGCTGTATCATCAACGTGACTGTATCCTTTGTTTTATGTGATAACATAGAATTTCAAAATATCTCAAAAAAAGAAGAAAAACAAAAAAGTAAAGTGTCCCAATGAGCTGTGACCATAGTTTGACACAAAAATATATTTGTGTTTTTGCAATCTAACCGACTCCCTTATAACACTCATCTTTTTTTAAAGTACCTATCCCGTTAAATAACAACGAAATTACACTAGAAAACCGTTTATCGAAACTCTATCTAGGTGTTCAGGTCATATAGCAATGCATATGTGCCGATTAAAAGTATAGGTTTATTAACAGTTCTTAGAATACCTGTGATTGAATATCCGTAAAATGAAGGTAACTCTTTAATTTGACACTCCAGTTTCAGGGTTTGGTCCGGCTGGTTAAAGCCGTATATATACTGTGAAATAATGTAGTTTGGATTCTAAATATATGTAAGTTATATATATCCTTTGTCATCAGTTATTTTGAGAAACAGTGTACATAATGTTTATAAAATGTGACTGCTGTTGGCAGGATAGATACTTTAATGAGAATAAACAAAATATGTACAAATTGGTTTTGCCATTCAAAGAATTCGGTATCTAATACTTCTCAAGCTTATTAAAATCTTCATAAACATGTTAAAAAACCATAGAAATAAATTCGATAGTAAGAGTAGCCCAAGGTACGGTCCTGAATTTCCCGAAATATTAATATTTGCTGGTAAGAGTAGTCTAGGTACGGTTTTTGAATGCCACTCTCTGGGGTGGCTCGAAATATTGCCATATTATTAGCCTAATTAAGCTATATCATAGGCGTCATCTATACAAAAGTTTATTACTTTAGCTTACCCATGGCTAGACTCAGTCTCAGACTTGGAACTTGGAGATGCCACTTGACAGAAGGTGGCAACATTTGCAAGGATCCCTGAAATAAAAATCAATTGTTGTTTATATAGATCTGTTAATCCTTTACAGTACTTCTGTAGCTATATGCAAACGTTGGGTAGTGGAGCAGGGTGTGGGTGCAAGTGCAGTGCACCGATTCTTTGGGTAGGGAGGGGGCATTTCTGCTTTACCTTCACAGATCATTATAGAAATAATATATCAGTGCTTAGCCTTATACTAAATTTTAGTAAACGGAGACACACCGATTGATACACATGAATATTCAGGGGGAAAACACATTTACGGGTCACTACCGAGTACTATACCAGGCCGGGCTTTATATGACGATTATTTCATCCCATACTGTTTTGTTTACGTCTAATCACCAAAGTTGTCAGTGTCCCTAATCGAGGCAAACGTGACATGATGACATGACATTACCTTGACCTTGTCCTTGATCAGCAGTAGCTCAAATGTACTGTCGATTGTATTGTATTCAACAATAACAATAATTAACACATGAATATGTCTGTCTTTTTGATCATTAAATCCAGGACGTGTTAATTATTCACTTGCAATATATCCAAGTTCATTCAACACAACAATAGCCGACTATAATATTTGCGATTTTAAATAAGCGCCTGCATGCTGCTGATTTTTATGTTAAAAGACAAGCAGAAAAGTGTTGAACGTTGAAATGGAATGGTCTGATTTACTGACATTTTATCCGGAACAGGAAATAACTATGTCCTTTAGTAGAACATATGCATGTTTTATTATCTCTATTTCTATTATTGATTTTCAGTTTTGCTTATCTAGCTTGAGGCCGCCATTTTGAATATGTGTGTTTTGAGTGACAAAAAGGGGTGAACATCTTTCAAAACGGTCTCAAAAAATGGGTAGTCATGAATTTTGTCGAAATTTTCAGGAAAGGTAGTAGAGGTACTGATCTATCATTTCTGATCATTTAAGGAAAGATAAAAATATTGGACAGGGAAAGCAGCATTCAAGGACGACAGTCAACCACAAAACACAAAAACAAACACGCAAACAGACAAACGAGAAGGCAAAAGTAAAAAAAATGCAAACGACAT
>JAWPHD010013075.1:0-71065 GCA_037043455.1 Cyrtodaria siliqua
TGCAGTTGTCTTACAATAGTGTTCATGTGTTTTGCACGATAACAAATAAAAAACAATATCGTCAACATATAGCGATAAATCCACACCAGGAGTAAAGCATTGAACTACACTGTTAAGTTTTTTATTAAGAAACCGCAACAGAGAGAATACTGCACTGTGGTATACCCATGCTCCTTTTCTATGAATATCAGAGAGGGTGTACCCATTCGGACACCGAAACGGTCTAGCATCCAATAAAAAAACTCTATAAGGATTGGTAGTCGACCTCTAAGACCAAGGTCAAAAAGATACTTCATGATACTCAGCAATTCACGCAGTATCATAAGCTTTCTCTCTGTCGCAAAAAAAATACAGCGACTAGGTGTTCTTTCTTTAAGAAAGCTTCCCTAATAAATGATTCAATCGAATGAGATTGTCTGTTGTGCCTCAGTTGCGCCCGAATCACTTTGATACTTTGTAATCAGTCTGCTGGGACTCAAGAATCAAACGAGTCTCTCATTTATCATTCGTTCTCATGGTTTTACAATATACAGCTCGTTAAAGCAATAGGAGCGAAATGTATTGGGTCCGTATGATCTTTTCAATGTTTGAGGGACCTGGAATAACGATTGCTTCCCTTCAAGAGTCGGGGAAGTTTCCAGTCACCAATACGTTATTAAATATATCAAGACAGGTAGACAGGCATTCACAAGAATCGAAACACATCCTCCAGTAGCTATGACATTTGTATCAAAACTATGACTATGTAATGAGTAGTTTTTATATATACTTTTTATCAGTAGTCTTCAGGGGCGTAGCTAGCCCTCTATTCATGTGGATCTATAATTGTGCTAGGGGGGTCACGGGAAAATTTTGAAAACAATGGTGCAATCTGGTGCATTCTGGGCGTTCTGAGGTGCTTTTGTCAGAATCATGTGGATTCAGCCGCATGCTCGCGTATAGGCCAGCTACGCGCCTGTTCTTCAAGAAACGTTAGTCTTCAATACAAGTTTCTTGAAGGCAAAATGCAACAGGGGTGTTTATCGTAATGAATACAAATTAGTGACCTCGTACCGGCATATGACTTGGATGTTTAGACACATCAAACAGCTAAGGCCATATGGCGACTTTCCTGTTTCCATTATGTGCCGACCGGCTGACCGATTATTTTTTATTATTATTAGTTCTGCTATCTGAGCACATTGAGAAAGAAATACATAACATGTACAGAACAATAATAACCCAGAATAAAAGTAAGTGTCAATTTTATTACTTAATGATACATTTCATTAAAATATAACGATTCATTATGTAGATTAATACTAATAAACTTATTTACAAAAATTAATACATATCACAGTTAAGTGGCTCTGGTAGGTCAGTCGCTAAGGCTTTGGATTTTAGAGCTGCACAGCTTCAGACCTCTGCCACGCTTGGGTTCAGAGCCCTGGCGTTGACATGTCTGATGAGAATCTTTATCCTATATCTCAGCTTCGCCTCCAAGGAATATAAACATCTTATTTCATTATCACAGTTTGTTGTAACATGTCTCAATAGTTTGTGCACACACACTACACACAAACACATGCAACATGCATCGATATATTGTAAGTCATAGCACAATATTACAATACTCTTTTACCAGACATAATATACTATTTTTTGCACGCCATGTTATCCAATAGGAGATTGAATATTTATTAGACACTAATGGTTTATTTTGGTCAAGTTGATTTTCAAATACTTCACACTTTTAGATGAAGATGCTATTCCCATAATAAGGATTTTCTAATTAGCCCTTACATAAAATTGAAAGTTACGAGATACTAAGTATTCAGTTCCTTATTAACAGAAACCCGGATTTGTTTTGTTTGTTTGTATAGTGTTTTACGTAATTTCAACACCTGTAAGGTTATATATGACGGTCGATTTTTTTTGTGATGGAGCAGACCACCCATTTTTCCTGAGTAGAACCAGTACTGTACACCGCCCGCCATCCGTAAAAATCGACACTTACTCACTTACAAGTCGAGCTCCAGTGGGATTCGAACCCGCAGCGGTGAGAGGCGAATGTTTAACAACGCAAACGTCGAGTAACCAGTCGGCCACGGAGACGCTAGTGATTGTTTGTTGCACCCAAACGGAGACGCTAGGGTTGTTTGCTACACCTCAAACGAGCTCTTACAATGTCTGCAAAAAGCAACATCAATTTACAAACCGAACACTTGTCTGGAGGCAGTACATCGATTCAACGCACATTCAATGCCATGATATATAACATTAACTCTTATATTTGAACACTCAACTAAGAACAAGTCGAGTCACAATCTCAAATTACTCATATGCAACATATCTACTGATAAATATAGTTCTTTCAACCACACATGCCTTCATTCATGCCAAATCCATCACAAATTTAATTTTCTTTCTATGATAGTATTTTGCTTTCTCTTACATTCAGAGCTAAAAAGGAGTTTGATGGAAACTTTGACTATGTCAAAACTTGAATTTTAAGAGAAAAGCGAAAAATGATGACATTTTACTAACTTAAACATCTTTCTTATACAATTTCTTATTTGAAAATAAACATAAATTATTATAATCCCATTTTGCTATTCACTATGAATCTTTTGAATGTATTCTCATCAAAATCAGTGAATAATTGAGAGAGAAGATAGAAGGAAAAGTTAAGGTGCCACGTGATATTTTGGTTACTTCATTGGTTAATTTATAAGATAGGAAGTTTCCTATCTTTTTATTAATATGTCAGTGTGTGTTGCGAACTATCTAGACAGAGAAGTGCAGTAGGAAGAGGGAAACAACAAGAATAAAAAATTAGAAAAAAACAAACTCTTCTATTAAAATCTAGGAAGAGGTAAACAAAAACACAAAAATAAACAAGAATAAAAAATAGGAAAACCAAAAACTCTTCTATTAAAATCTAGGATGACGTAAAAATAAACACACACAAAAAAAAACAAGAATTGAAAATAGAAAAACAAAAAACTCTTCTATTAAAATCTAGGATGAGGTAAAAAAGAAAAGAAAAAAAAAGAAAAAAAAAAAGAAAAGATTTATCTCCATTTGCGTTCATTTTCACCACCTTATAATGACAGCTTTAAAGTCAAATAGGAAGCAATTTGCCTAACAATAGCCAGTAAAGTACTTCTGACTTCCCTTTAAACAGATATGCCAGAAAGTAAAATAAATATTATTACATACTTTTTGATGTACTAGTAATCTTATAATGGTATTAAGAGTTTTAATTGTTATTACGCTGCCCAAAACGTATAAGAATGTACACCACTTCTGTATCACTGTACATGAACATTTAATCGAGGCCCACTTTTATTCCTTGTGATGTTTGTGCCTTGATGGAGGAGTGGTAACTCTTCATATTTTTAAAACTGTTTTAGTTTGTTTTGCACAAACTTTTAGTCATTTGGTGAAAGTGTAATGCAGAACTCATCATGTTTGGAGAATCTTTTCCTTGTGATGTCTCAGAGATTACACTAGAGTTCTTGTTTACCGACGGTCACCATAACTAGTACGTCACCAAAAACAGGGACCTAGACGGTAAACGACAGATAAGCACTACTAGTACATAACCCTTAGCCCGCTATGAATGTATAATGGACTGTCCTTTCTTTAAATTTAGACCAAACCCATTAATGTTACAAAGGGGTGTTTCTGAGAAATGACTGTTGAGCATCCGGACATTGTAAACCCTGATCAGCCTGCGAGTCGCAGGTTATACAATGGACGCAGGGGCTATTGTAGTCGCCCTTAACAGGCTAAGGATTACTTGTAAACAGTCAGTGCTTTTCATTTGCCTGGTATGTCGGAAAATGTTCGAAAGATCATTGATTTTCATTCGTCAAAATACACGACGGTCAAACGAAATGCATTTCTGTTGGTCTGGTATATGCAACGTTATTGTTATATTTATTATTATATTTACATCGACGAAATTGTTAAGATGTATCCTTTTAACTTATTTTCCATGATTAATTTGTTAAACTGTAATTAATAATTAAGTTCTTTTAAAAACATGTCAATAGATCACTGTACCTCATCAGTTGCCTAAATGCCTGGCGGTTATTCGAGATTGACACTAAATACATAAGTGTTTTTGTAATTGAGTTCTTGTAAACTGTGTGTATTATCTTTATTGTTATACACACGTCACTATAATAAAAAAAATCCTTGCTAACTGTATGCCATAAACGCACACACATCGAATGCTTTTCAGTTACACTACATGTATCTATCGTATGCAGCATGATCAATAAGTTTCATCCTCATTTGTTTTGTATAATACACGCATTGTTATTGTGGCTGTATAATACACCATTGTTATTGTGGCTGTATAATACACCATTGTTATTGTGGCTGTATATATACACCATTGTTATTGTGGCATCGAGTCAAAAGAATACCTCTATCAAATTCGTCATCTAATCGTTCTTAATTAATACATACTTTATAAATGCAAACGGTGACATATACTCTGTGACATATACTCTCTCTCTCTCTCTCTCTCTCTCTCTCTCTCATTCATGGAATCAGACAAGTCCGACATAATACATATATTACATATTATTACAACTATTGGCAAATGCACATACAGATGCAGTCAGATTAATGCAAAGAGTACCGATAGCAAAATAAGTTAAGGCCTATGGTTTTAGATTCCACAAAAT
Organism: Cyrtodaria siliqua; assembly: GCA_037043455.1. Lineage (NCBI taxonomy): Eukaryota > Metazoa > Mollusca > Bivalvia > Adapedonta > Hiatellidae > Cyrtodaria > Cyrtodaria siliqua. The sequence continues at coordinate 4,683 of JAWPHD010013075.1, forward strand.
TATAATGCTCCGCCGAGTATCCACAACGCATGTTTTTGCCAATCGCTTTGATTATTTCAACACCATAGAGTTATTTAAATTTTAGATGCAGTATAGATAACACATCTAGGACAAAGCAACGTCAGTACAGGCCAGCCTGATAACATTATATAAATTACAATGTCTACCACTACCAGCTGTAGTAACACATCTATACCTATAGCATATGACTGGTATTTGAAGGTACCCTTCGTGATCCTGAATAACAATAACACTTGCCGGAAAAGATTGTAATAATTTCAACGTACACATAGGGTGTAATACCACTTAAGGAGAATTTCAACGTATCACGTACGCATACTTGTTATTTTGGAATAAGTGGAAGGTGGAAGTTCTGCTTCTTAAGTAAGCTAAGCATATAAATTGTCTTGCTCCGGCACACAACACATACGGTCATGGCGGGATCGAACCACGAACCTTTTATCCCGAGTTCGACGCTCTACCGCGTTCCACTAGCATATTTTTAAAGTTAAGAAATCAGTGGACGTCAATTTAGTGATATTGTCTAATATATGGTATCGATTCAGACGTACTTTAAAACATCTGATACTAATGCCATCATTGCAAATGCTGTTTAATATTAAATTTCAGATACATCATTAAAAAGATTATCCATTTCTTTGTCTTTGTATTAGCTAAGCATGTCTACCCAATTATAAAGGGTGCACCCATCGATAAATTAAAACACTCACAATCTGTTGCCAAACAGAGAACTACTATTACATGAACTTCTGAGCATTGATTAAAAAGTTGTTCCTGTGTGCCAGATAGCAACAACGTGCCTTTTGTGAACACGTAATGTTAAATATATGTATAGTTATATATAACAGTTATATCATAGGACGGGCGTATTTCGGTTTCAAGAATTGTAATTCTTTAATCAAAATGTGGGTGTAAAGTAAAGTATGCACAGTCAAACCGTAAAACGATGAATTCCATTTTATAAACAGCAGTTCGGTATGAGATGACTGACCGCTGGTAGTTTTAGTAACGCCCATAAAAGTGTGGATAGTGCTATGGGCCATCTGCTGTGTTTGTATGTATCTTTACTGTTGGATATATTTCGGTGTTCCGTCATTTGCAACGTACTTCCCATTGCTTTACATTTTACAAATGTTGCTGGCCATACGACGTGTGATTTGAAATTTCGACGGCTTTGGGACACTCTGGGTGCCGTCTGTTTGTATATTCCCTCATATATCTCTTAAAACTATACGATTTAACACATACTTGATGATCAAAAAGTTTCTTCTTTATTAATGTGAACACTATAACCGTTTTCATGAATCTCTGTTTCATTTTGTTTAACACCCACATCATCAATATTTTGTTTATGTTCACCTCGTTGCGTTTCGTCTTTAACATCTATACCAATTGGACTATGCATTTGTTCCGTGGCACCACTGTGTTCGTCCTTGTCAACATTTGCATTTCTTTCGTCATTGACAATGCTGACATGGCTATTTATATTGTCCGTGTCTTCCATTCCAGAGTCTGAATGACAGTCTTCTATCAATGATTGCTTTTCAGCTTTTGATTTCTTAACCTTGTTATGTTTCTTGTGTTTCCCCTTTGGTTTTGAGTTTTTATTTGTTTTGTGCTTTTTGGACTTTTTGCGTTGGTCATCGGTAATGCTGTTATTTGTTTTTGCCACCATTTCTAATTCTGTTTTTGTGATGTTTTCGTCTAGCGAGTCTTGCCTGCTGCAAAAATAGAAAAACACAAATGATTTACACAGGGCATATCAGTATGTACATGTGCATAAAGAAAATAAAGAAACAGGCTCTTTCCAATTGTTGTTTTTTTCCTCTTGTTTGCCGTGCATTTTCTTGAACGTTTTTTTTTTGGCTGAAATTGCTGCTAAATATTGTAAATATTTATCTAACGCCTTTTTAAAAGAATGCACTCACAAACATGTAGAATACTGCATTATTGATTATTTCTTTACGTTAATATCAATCCATAAGATATATCGAATTATTGTATTTTATTGGTTTCAATTCTGAAATCCGATAAATCCGATGCATTGCTTTTATATGAGCCTGTGTCGTCTGAACGTTTGTTTAAAAGCTCATTACTATATTGTTTTTTGTTTAAAATATATTTCCTAGAGGGAATTCTGCTGAATAAAGGGATTTGTTCAAGCCCACAAGAGCACAGTTCTGCTGAGTCTCAAGAAAATAACGAGGCAAGCACGCCAACACACCACCACGGCGCCTGTGTCTGTATTTAATAATGTTATGTTAACTTTATCTGCATAGATTGTACGCACATTTGTTAAATTTTATAACAAAAAAACAATCAATTCATCACAGGTAGCTGGCTGCTTTAAGCAATTTATAACGCTGCTTTTCCAGTTCCTTATACATACTAATCGAACAAAAAATAGCCTTAAAATACCTTAAGAGCATAACTATATGACTGGCGACTTTAGTTACTATTGGTAAATTGATTTATTTGAACGTGCTGAAAATGATTATTGACACATTCATATAGAGAAGTATTTATGTTAAATAGGTTCAATATGTATGACTGTTAAATTTATGACTTCTCGAGTGAATGAATACAAATATGTTTTGTAATATAAATGAAATCACCGAACTGTAACACAAATTGATAATAGAGAAACTCTGTTGAAAATCAATCAAATAAAATGAAATATTACTATTGTTTTACGGGTATAAGTATGGTGTAGTAAAATAAATATTTGTACTATCTATATATATGTAGGTTGCCCTTGTAATGCTGCTCTTTTTAAATATGTCATAATAAATACTATAAATTAAGCACACACAAATTAAAACAGCGTCTGTAATAAATTCATTAACGGTGACTTCAGGAACTAAATGAAATGCACACAGCCATGTTGATCACAAAGTAAACACTACCCTCTCTAATACTATTGACTCTGCTGTTCGCCTATAATGTAAAGGATACTAAATATTCACTTGAACAAAATATTAAAACTGTAAATTATTCGGAGCAGTATGGGGGCATTGGGGCGTATGGAGAGCTGAGAACGAAATTGATGACGGCAATAAACCGCTAACAAAGTGTCTGAGGAGATAAACATAAATCGAGCCATAACGGATAAGCGGAATGACATTAACACAATTGTACTAGTATGGTAACAATAAAGAATAAGGGTCATGACCGATATCAAAGCTTACAATTACATTCCACAGATGGAACTAAATTTTTAAGAAGGTGTACACATTTATTAAAGGGGTTGATGCACTGTTTTCAAATGGTAAAAAGGCGCGATGATGTCATCGTTCCAAGATGGCCGCCTCCATTTATGTTTCTTTGCAAACTTTCAATAAGTCAGTTTTTCAGAGCCCTTTAAACTAAACCTGTTTGAAAAAGTGCATCAATCCCTTTAAGTTGGTTGGTTGGTTGAATGGCGTCTTACGTCATTTTCGGTGCATGTTTTAGGCCATAACTTCGATTTGTTCGTTTGATACCTTCTCACCTCTCAGCGCTGCGGCTTCGATGTTTTATTGTTTGTTCAAATGGTGTTTTACGTCATTTTAGCATGTTAGGTCATATATTATGGTCGATTATTTTGTGGTAAAGGCACACCACCCCATTTGTCTGGGTAGAACCATTACTGTATACCTCTCGTCATCCGTAAGAATCGACACTTTGTCACTTACACATCGAGCTTCCAGTGGGATTCGAACCAGCAGCGGTGAGAGGCGAGTATGAATCAAACGTAGATATAACTACGATGTGACCCCAAAGTGTCATATGTTTTATTGAAACAATTCATATTAGCACAACGATTAAACATGCACATGCACAATCATGCATGTTTTTAACAGTTACGAGACATGTAACAACAATATACAGTTATCACATGTGTGTTTGGAGAACAGTCAAAACTGTTTTCCCGAGGTGGAGGGGATGGCAGTATACAGTTATCACATGTGTGTTTGGGGAACAGTCAAAACTGTTTTCACGAGGTGGAGGGGATGGCAGTGTGAACTGTTTCCCGAGGCCGATAGGCCGAGGGAAACAGTTCACACTGACATCCCCCGACACCAAGGGAAAACAGTTTTGACTGTTCCCCAAACACACATGTGATAACTGTTTTATTACCTGATTAATGTTACTGTACGAAACAGTGAACATGAAAATTTGTTTTATAATGGAAACCTATGGTGAAAAAAGCAACATGACGTCACGCAAACGAAATTACAGCACGTGAGGGAAACAGTCGAAACTAAAGCCCGGTAACAGTTCGTTTTCACCGGGAACAGTCTTTCCTTAGTGAATTAGCAATAAATGACGATATAGCATATATATAGGAGATCAGGTAATAATGTGAACTGTTTCCCGAGGCCGATAGGCCGAGGGAAACAGTTCACACTGACATCCCCCGACACCAAGGGAAAACAGTTTTGACTGTTCCCCAAACACACATGAAACGAAACAGTGAAAATGAAAATTTGTTTTATAATGGGAACCTATGGTGAAAAAAACAACATGACGTCACGCAAACGAAATTCCAGCACGTGAGGGAAACAGTCGAAACTAAAGCCCGGTAACAGTTCGTTTTCACCGGGAACAGTCTTTTCCTTAGTGAATTAGCAAGAAATGACGATATAGCATTTATATAGGAGATCAGGTAATAATACCATATAAGTTGTTTGTGCCAAGGACCTATAATCCGAATGGAATGCTTTCTAACTAACAGTCGATAAACGCAAAGGGCAATCTTCTTTTTCTTCCCTAGATATACATTAATTTCATTATACATTTGAGACTATATGCGCATTATACATTTGAGATTATATGTGATCAATAGTGCATACAGATTACTTTCTTCTAAACCCTGCTTGTTCCTTGCCCAAAACAGCATAATCATCCAAAATTCATTTGATCTAGTAACAGAAGTAAACTAATTGTTGCCTTGACAACATTGCCCCTCTAGTTTTCTGAATCTTCAGGGTTGACATTGTTTTACAAATTGGGAAAATAAAACCCTCAGTTCAAGCTTGAGGGACACAGCCTTTATCAAAAAGCACGTTAAAAGTTAAAAATTATGTTAAAAGTTAAAAAAAGTTAAAATCCATGTTAAAATTTTTAAAAACCACGTTTAAAGTTAAAAACCATGTTAAAAGTTAAAAATCACTTTAAAAGCACGTTAAAAGTTAAAAACCATGTTAAAAGGATGTTAAAAGTTAAAAACCACGTTAAAACTTAAAAAACACGTTTAAAAGTTAAAAAACATGTTAAAAGTTAAAAACCAAGTTAAAAAGCACGTTAAAAGTTAAAAACCACGTTAAAGTTAAAAAACACGTTAAAAGTTAAAAAACATGTTAAAAATTAAGTTAAAAAACATGTTAAAAGTTAAAAACACGTTAAAAGTTAAAAAAACACGTTTAAAAGTTAAAAACCATGTTAAAAGTTAAAAACCAAGTTAAAAACCACGTTAAAAATTAAAAAGCACGTTAAAAATTAAACACCATGTTAAAAATTAAGTTAAAAACCATGTTAAAAGTTAAAAAAACACGTTAAAAGTTAAAAACCACGTTGTTAAAAGTTAAAAAAGCACGTTAAAAGTTAAAAACCATGTTAAAAGTTAAAAGGCACCGGTATGAATCTATCTCAGGATGCCTTCATAAACTGAATTAAAACTAGGTCACCAGCACACGGCATATTATTTTTAAGGGTTTAATTTCACGCAAAATACATGTAGGTGCAAGTTCTCCTGTCAACTCGCGACGTTTTATTTCGAATAGCGTTACAAGGAATAACATCAAAATCGGATTCTGTTTCACATGTGTACAGATTACGAAAAATGTCCCAAGAAATTCCTAGACCTGTTTATTTCTACAAAGTTGTTGATATGTTTCACCCTTGTTAATAAGATTCCAATACATCGTTGGACTTGTTGATTCACGATTTCTTATCTATCTAAATTATTTTTTTTGATACAAGTTAAAATGTTCATTAAGTGTCTTTTCTATATGATTTGCTAGTTTTGAAAATATGTTCTCCATTGGATCTGGATCATGCAAACCAATGCCGTTTAGCATTGTGATATTCGTTCCTTTTTACCTTACACTCATTATTAAACCATGGTTAAACTTCTTTTAACATTTATATTTTTCTTAAATTCACTGGAAATACTCGAACTGGGTGCGGTATTAGTAGATCATTACATTTATTAACATCTTCAGTAGCAAAATTGTATTATTTTTTATGAGATTTCATTTATCACATCAATATTCTCAATAGTGTAATTTTTCTTCTCATCAATCCATTTAATTGTGATAGTAATATAATTATTTGCATCATCAGTATTTATAGACTGTTAATCTATGAAATAGTTAAGCAAACAGGACAACTGTCATTACTAAGCAAAGGGTCAAATCCGATAAAGTAATCAACATTTGCATTATTACATAGTGTCGTCTTGCCAACATGACCATTCATAATTCAGACAATAGATCAAGCACCCTAAAACCAAACTTATTCTTTTTATCTTGGCTTATTTTTGTTTTAATACGATCAGGAGCTTAAGCAAACTTATCCTACTCGATAACATTATTATCTAAAGCATGACACAAGATTCTAATACGTATTAATGTCTAAATAAAAGTACGAGAAATAGAAACGGAAAAGGTAAGAAAACAGAAAAGAAAATGTCAGGAGTGCTAGACACCTGTACTTTATTTAGTGTATTGTTATTCAATATTATTTAGAAGACATTGTTTAATGTATTGATGCTCCATATTATCTATGAGACATTGTTAACATTGCTATATAGGATACATTATTTAGTGTATTGTTATCCAGACTATCTAGGGAACATTTTCCATACTATCTATTTATAGGAGACATTTCCCAGATTATCTAGGAGACACATACTTCGATTAAGATGATACTGTGCAGACAAGAAAGGAAGATTGTATTATATAGTTTGAAGCCAGCCATATCATATAAGAAAACAAGACAGAAGTCGACTAGTCTATACTATAGTTAGAGATTGTAGTTCTGTTTTATTTACCTAGAATATCCCAGTGTCACAAAACACTAAAAAGAATAAAAACAATATAAATTTATTGGGCCTATGTGTATCAACACTAACCATAACAACATAGCAAGTGGAGTGCGTGGTCCAGTGTTAGAGCACCAAACTCTAGATAGAGAGGTCGTGGGTTCGATCCACGCCGCGGTCACGTTATTTATCCGTGAGCAAGATAAGTAATCCATATTGCTTAGTACTGGTTCTACCCAGGAAGCCATCGAGAGTGATTTAAGTTCCAAGAACTAGTTTCGAAAGAGATGTAAAATAAATATATTTAAACTAACCTAGCAGAATATTGTACATTGTGTGTTCTAGTAGGTATAAAAGTCGACCAGATAATGTAGCATAGGCAACCAAAACACGCAACATAACAACCAACAGAGTATGCGACACCACAAACATAAATGGGTTGACAATATGGGTACCGCCATGGAACGGTGAGTGGCAAACAGACCGATAGGGGTTTAAACCAGGTTCTAGGGGGTTTGTATGATATTAAATTATTCGCAATTGTGAACAAATAATTTTCAACGAGTGAATGGATGACACGATTGTTAATATGTTATCGTTCATTGATTTTAAAGTAGCTATCCCGCCATTAACAGGCACATTGTATAACTGATGTAAACCGTTTCTAAATCTACTGATGACGAGGTATACCCAAAATATAAATACAATATAAACGGCTTTTCGAGCATATTCAATCACGGGTAGTTCAATAATCCTTGAAGTTACGCATGGTTTTAATTAACCCTGCAATTGAGTGTGAATTCGGGGACCAGTAGACTATACTGACTGCGTACCGGGTACCAGTCTACTTGGCACTCCCGAATAAATTGGAAACCGATTACCGAAGGAGGGTTGCTGGACTAGGTTTTAATCGGCACATAGACACTATTATATGACCTGAACACATAGACAGAGTTTTGACAAACGATTTTGCAGTGTAATTTTGCCGTTATTTGGCGGGTTAATGTCTAAGGAATGCATCGCAAGAGATCCTATGCGTAGTGCATCATTAAGTTGTATAGAATTGCAAATAGGAACGATAATCGGCTTACAGGTTAAATCGCGATATCATGATTATCGGTATATGTAATTTTTCTCATCTCTTTTGTATTGAAAGTGTGGGTTGCCTTGGCTTAGAAGGTGTATCAGTCTGTAAATTGGAATGTACTTAAAGATGAATTGCCACCCTTTCTGTAGTATTATCAATTAACAAATTCAACGCTTAAACATCATATGAAGTTCAGAACATTTCTTGATAGTCCCGGAGAGAAACATATGTTTAAAACCGTTACTAAGTTGTATCTAAAAATAAGTATTATTTGCATGACGTAGATACTACTTTTACCACTGCGTGACTGCACGGGAAAACGAGGTAAATCTGAATTGTATAGCTGCACAACTATTGCCAGATAATTGATAAATACATTTACCTGTGGATTAATTTACATGTTCAGAGTTTTCTACGTCATCAAATAAAATCTTAATTTTGCTTTTCACAAATATTGCAATGTGTGAATTGTAAATATCTATTGTTGTGTATTCATTTCGATTTAAATAAACATTAACATGTTCATGACACAAAACATGGCCGGAGAACTTTAAGAAAACAAACTATTGACAAAGACCAACTTTTCCAAAATTAATAGAGTTGTTGTCATATGATGTTTAAGAGTTGAATTTGTTAATTGATAATACTACAGAAAGGGTGGCCATTCATATTTAAGTACATAGAGAATGTGTTTGATAGTTTCAAAATCCAATTCGAATTCTATTAAAATCATAAAACATTGGAACTCTTCAAAGAGATGCTATAAATGTCAAATGGCAAGAAATGTTGATTTGAATTATGAATATTTTGATAAATAAATGTGTTTACTAAAGAAAAAAAAGGAACGCAACTCGGGAATTTCTGCTATATATTGTATGTACATTTTGCTGCTGTTAATCCAATGGTACATGGTTATTTTAGACCTTTCTTACGGAAAAAAGACTAAAATAACACATAACACCCCAAATGTTATCTCTTCAAAGCTGCATTATTGATAGAATGAATGAATGGTGTTTTACGGACGTCGACACATAAATAGGTCATATTGTGCGCAAAAACTGATGAAAGACGAAGAAATGAAGGATTAATTAAAAATTAATGTAAATATATAAAGATAAAATAAATAAATATATATATTGATAGAATACGCGTTTGGCTCAAGCAGTGAGCAAACTTAGGATGTGACGTTTTGCAGTCGCTTTACATTCAATACAGTACTGAAATGGCTCAAACTTTAAAAGCAGAAGTATTACACTGTAATACATGGGTTAAGTGTGCAGTATATAAATTATATAGCGGAAATTCCCGAGTTGCGTTTCTTTTTTCCTTTAGCAATTGACATACGTATTTTGAACACTATTTGCACTACTTTATTAGGTTCAATAAAACAATAAACATCGACAAGGTTCATTTATGATTTTGCTTGAAACATTTAAACATCGTTGGACTGAAATAATATGTTTCAAACACGCCAAAAGATTCACGCTTCGATTATATATATATATATATATATATAGTTTTTGACATGACATGACATGACAAATCGTAGTAGGCTATAATCTGTATGCATATTATACTTTTCGTTAAATCTCACGAGAATACTATACGCACCTTCTATATGACCCCCCACGACTAAGTTTATCTTCAACCACAGGCGTCATTGACATCGTTACCTCTTCCTTCAGTTGGGAGTTTTCTGAAAGGACAGCATAGGGTCAGTTACAGCTTAATAAAGTAATATATTCATTTGATTTAGTTTGTTCGTGTACTCAGCTGCATCCGTGGTCGAAGGGTTAACGACACTGCGTTGTAAACCTTCTCGCCTCTCACCTCTGCGGGTTCGAATACCACTGGGAGCTCAACTTGTAAGTGAGGAAGTGTCGATTTGAGGTATACAGTACTGGTTCTACCCAGGAATAAGTGGGTGATCTGCCGCCAACACAAAAAAAATCGACCGTCATATATGGCCTTACATGTGCTAAGAGTAAACAGGATGTAAAACACCATTCAAATACATAAACACATACTCTGTTGACTTAGCTGAATATGCGTAGCATACATTTATAAAGCTAAACATGCAGGGCGTCGTATTTAGCGTTGTACTCTTAATATGTAATATTTATTCTTTAACATGGACAGAGAAAAAACACGAGGTAACACAAAATAATTGTTGTTTAGCGTAAAGCTTGACCCCGGTATCATAATGTCTGCGTCCTGCTTCCGTCCGTTATTGCGTCCGTCTGTCCGTCTGTCTGTTAATGCAACCGTTATTCCGTCAGAAAAATATATGGTCCGAGGGTCCTACTCGATTGTTCATTATGACAATAAACTATGTGTAAATCAGAACTCGTTGTATTAGTGTTCGATTCGGCAGAGAAAGAATTGAAAGAAATAATCGTGTATGTCAGCTTTGTGTTACAGATGAAGTAGAAGACGAGTATCATTTTGTGTTTATATGTCCCTTGTATTCAGATATAAGAACAGTGTATTTAAAGCGTTTCTATAGACATAGACCTAGTATGTATAAATTTACGCTTCTCCTTTAAAGTAATAACAAATCAGAAATACTTATGCTAAGCAAATTTATTAATAAAGCATTTTTGCTTCGTATACATCGTTTAAACAATAATAATACTTATTAGCGACCAAACTTATTTACTAAGAAAATTAGATTTTCTGGGCGGAAGGTTATTCCCTACTGTAAATTGTGATTAGTGTCAGTTCCACTAAGACTGAAATGGCTAATAGGTGTGCATTCAATATTTATTATACCTGAATTTGTATTTATTTGTATTTATTTGATTGAATTTATTTTAAATGTATTGTCATACACCATAACTATTCACGTGTAGATTGAATATATGTATATGCTTTTGTGTATCACGAAAAACTGTAAAGTTTAAGTGAATAAAGAATATGTTCTGTTCTGATACTTGGTTTACAATAGAGTTTAACTCTTAGCCTCCGACTACAACAGCCTTTGCAGCCAGTGTAAACTCAGATCAGCCTGCGAGTAAGAGTAACTCGCAGGCTGATCAGGGTTTGCACTCTCGGGCTGCTCATCAGCCATTTAACAAAACACCCCTTTGTAACATAAATGGAATGGTCCAACTTCAAAGAAAGGACAGTCCATTATACAGTCATAGCGGGCTAAGGGTTAAATCAATGAAATCCGGACGCCGATGCTCTATTGATATGGATATATAGTATTTCAAATAACGAACAATAAACGCATATCGTATGCCTATTTCAATACAAATCTGTATGTGCTTTGATTATATAGTTGTATATATACACACATAAAAGCACTACAATGAGCTATAGATCGATATACCCTGATGCTGAGTGTCGGCGGGGTGGAGCGGGGGCGGGGCGGGGCGGGCGGGGAAGAGGCGGGTTAAATGTGTTGTCTCACAAGGCCACCCCGACCAACCTCACTACTCCACCTCCTCAACAGAAGGGTATTAAAATTAATTTTTGGAAATTATACGAAATTGTTTGTTTAAAAGAAGAAACCGTTTGTCCATACATACAAAAGGTATATATGGGCATATTCAAATTCCAAAAGGCGAAGTTGACGTAATGGTACATTTTTTGTTTAATGAGAATATCCGACTTCTTTTTCAATTAACATTTTCGCGATTAGTTTGACGGACATCCGTTCTTTATTTACATTTATTTTGGTAGAATATGCCCAACACCTTGGAAAAACTCTTGAATCCGCGCCATCAAAAGTGATTTATAAAAGATGTGTAGTTAATTTCGTAATCGATAATTAAATAAGAGTTTTTATTACATTTATGTGGGTGAAGAATTGGGATTTCTCATTGAAAGAATATTCATAATCGCTAATTATTAATAATTCTAATACACCCGCACTATATAGCCTAGTTTAAAATATCTCGTTATATTGAACGATATATCACTGTAATTTGTGCAACGTTAGGAGAATAAGCATTGCGCATTGCGCATTCCGCATTGTAACGTATGCAACGTTAGGAGAGCAAGCAAAGCAGTGCGAAAGATTTCAGATGTGTGCGTTATTTTCACATTTTAGGGGTATTAGAATAGATATAGAACATCGTTTACGGTGAATTATCTATAATATATCACGGTCTGTCGTTCAATTGTAAACAATAATTTTACTTGCCCTTCGGGCTCGTGAAATTATTGTTTACAATTCAACTCCAAACCGTGATATATTAAACGATAATTCACAGTAAACGATGTTCTATTTCTTAACTAACTCCGAACACAAAAATCTGTGACGTTGAGTTATGACGTCAATAAAGTGTGACTGACGTTGACGACATACGCCCATATTAAACGTTCAATAAAGCGAATAATAATCAGTTAAAAACATACATAACTTGATTTAAAATGCAACAAATAGATTATTTAACTGCTGGGTTCGATTATAGGGACATCCTTCACTCGATTGTAGACGGGTTTTGTTTTTTCACTCACTCGCATACGCTCGTTCGTAAAAAGAACCACACGCCTACCATCTCGTGAAGGATTTCCCTATAATCGATCCAAGCAATAAATAACCTATATATACACAAGCCTTGAAATGAATTCTGTGCAACCTATAACACTATAGTTGGTAATGTGCCTGTAATTTTCTTTTAAACAGATTTTTATCTTAGATTTTGTCGCCAATTGAAATGTTCTGTCTCGACATTTGACATGAAGTAATGTTATTATAATTCTTCCTTGTATTTACACTGAGAGCAAAAATAAACATAACTGACCGAGAATAATGTGTTCTCTATGGCTCTGTTGGTTTATTTGTTGAACCGTATATGTACGTTTAGCTTTTCATGTGAAATCCTTAAAATGTTGAGGATATTTTGATTCCAAATGTTCCCCATTCATAGAATTTTAGTCAAATTATGTAACATATGTGTTTCCCAATAACTGACTTAATTCACTATACGTGTTTGTTCCCTACCCAAGACCTGATAACACATACTATATATATTATTTGGCCTGTGTTGCTTAATAGTGAATTATTGCTACGATTTGTGTATTGTGTATTTGTGACACAGGTCAAAACACATTTTCAAATTGTTTTATGTAAAACGATTGTTGACCTGCCGCAAATTGAAAAATGTAAATATCTATGTCATAAATGAAGAATGTGTTCTATTTTGATTCATAGACAACATTTTTATTAAATATATTGCAGAGTATTAAAAATAAAGCAACGCTGTATCTATCGTGTACATATAAAAATGTAGTGGCTAAAAGTCTACGCCTCGCTAAAAAAAAAGAAAAAGTTTATGATTGAAATGCTATAGTTTATTGTATTAGATCCTTTTTAAATATGATTATATTTACATCTGTCAGTCATGACATTTTATTTTGTAAAAGTTATATCCTCATGGGCTTATTATCTCTTACATAGACTATAATGTAAGAGAGAGGTTTGGTCTGACCGTTCCAAGGCGGTAGCCCTATTGTCAACCCAAATTCATGTTCATTTTATCATTTTTTGTTCATGCTCATTAAAGGTCTTCATCATCACCCCTGCATTGTTTCAGGTGCCATCTCGCTCAAATCACTAGAGCAGTGGCAGAAAAGCAATAAACCTGGCTCCAGCGTAAATGGAGTGTCTACAATAGAATTTGCAGCAACTCTACAGTTCTGCAGGTGAGAAGGTTCTATGCCCATTCTCCATATTATATCTCGATGTACATGGAGGATGAACCTGGCATGTTCATTCCTGTTAGGCGTCATATGTTAGTGCGCCTTAAAAGCCCATTTCAATTCATGTTTGTGATGTCGTCTTGCCTTTTAATCATCTTTAAAATTGTTGTTTGTTTCTATGCGTGCTTTTGGTTGACTGTGGTCCTTGAATGCTACATTTCCTATTCGACTTTTATATCTACTTTTAACAACAAACATTATAAGGTATGTTGCTGAGCTAGATACCGTTCTTAAAGCAATACAAAACAGTACATTCTGATCAACTGTATGTGGTTTATATTGCAATTTAAATGTATTCACATAAACAACATATAATAAAGAAAATTATCTGAACTGGATTGAAAACATCTTACTGAGTTCCTGCAACTATAAACTGCACACTAATTATAAGTATTGACCGTTCCTTTTTGCTTTGAGTATGTTCTCTTTTGGAGATAGAAGACGATTGATTTGAAACTTAATTGGAAATGTGTCATCTACATCACAGGACGATTGATATGAAACTTAACTGGAAATGTGTCATCTGCATCACAGGACACCGAGACTGTGCTTTGATCAATGTAATGATTATATAATAAATAACAAAGTGTCTATATAGAGATATGTAGACCACAGGAATGCTGACAAAGAACATTTATATGCACGTACGCGTGTGATCAAGGTGCTGATTACAGATTTTAGATTGTAGTGTTTAAGGACACCATGACACATGTTATGTTGGAAGGCGTATAATACACATGTTATGTTGGAAGGCGTATAATACACATGTTATGTTGGAAGGCGTATAATACACATGTTATGTTGGAAGGCGTATAATACACGTATAATACACATGTTATGTTGGAAGGCGTATAATACGCATGTTATGTTGGAAGGCGTATAATACACATGCTATGTTGGAAGGCGTATAATACACATGTTATGTTGGAAGGCGTATAATACACATGTTATGTTGGAAGGCGTATAATACACATGCCGCATCATTGTTCTTGCCCGTGCGGAACGTCGGTGTCCTAACCAGGTGCCCGATCGTGCACGAAAAATTACCCGGAGGGGCACCTGGGGTCTTCCTCCACCAATGGAAGCTGGAAAGTCGCCATATTACCATAGCTGTTGGTGCGTCTATGGGAGCTCGACTTGTCAGTGAGAAAGTGCCAAAGGTATACAGTACTGGTTCTACCCAGGACAAATGTGGGTGGTATGCCTCCAACACACAAATATCGACCGTCATATGTAGCCTAAAATCTGCTGAAAACGACCTAAAACAACTTCAACCAACAATCAAAATACGTTATCGGCCTTTGTGAGTGGTACGAACGAGTTTGAATGTACTAATCTGGTTATTGTATATAAGTACTTTCGCAAACTGTGCCTATGGGTATTGTAATACAATGGTGTACCACGTAATCTTTAACTTTTAATTACCATATCTGCGGTGTTTCTTTGAAAAGTATAAAAAGAACTCTACGTGACTGTTTCTTTGAAAAGTATAAAAAGAACTCTACGTGACTTTTAATCTGTGAGACATAAGGATCTATTTTTGGTCAGTTCTTTGAGAAGGACATGCCCCTATTAGGTTTTTAAAGGAAATTGGTATAGAAAATTATGTTAGACCGATCAGATCTAACAGGCATTCCTCAATAGAAAGAAAAAGTGAATCCATATAACTGTCTTTTATGTGACCTGTCATTGTCGACAAATTAAGAGAAACATTTACGTACAGGTCTTCACATATACCCATTGTTGTTTCAGATGAGAATTGTGTTTGTAATTCATGTTTAACTGCCACTGACATAAGGGTTTCGTGAAATATTAACAATGTCAGTAAATGGCCAATTGATATTCCGGTCGGAATCAATCACCGGTATTCCCTGGGAATTAATATAAACAACTATAAAGCACGGCAAGGGAACACTCGTTCGCACGCCTTACACTACCTCATACATGTATTGTATTAAGGTGTTGATACAGAGCTATCGTAGACACAGTAATTAGGGGCTTGCCTCCAGAATAGAAACACAAATAAATGAAATAGACATAAACTAGCTAAACATGACTAATTAAGGTATATTTCTAGTCTGTTTCTGGAAAAGGACAATTCCGTAAATTATCCATTGACGCTTTAGATCGTTGATGACATATTAAATGATCCAATAGCAGTATGGAAGCACATGAAACGTAGAAACGTGGGACACCAACGAATTTAAATATACTTATATGTGACTGTACATAAGTACTTTTGCAATTCATGTCAGTCCATTTTTAAATATTAATATATGTGCTTTGGTATGAGACGTAATCTTTAACATTACCTTACCATATTTGCTGTGTTTCTTTGAAACGTATAACATAATTTGGGAAATTTAGATCTACTTTTGGTCTATTATTTGAACGGGCCTTTAGATCATTGATACGATGAACCTAGTGCATGAACTAGCCAAATGAGTTTGGGATACGTTTTCCCCGAAAAGTATATAGCTTAATACTATTAATATAATATCATATTAACCTTCACTTCAACCTGGATTCAGACTAGTTTTGTACATTTGTGACCACTGAAATAATGTGTCCAAAGTAAGCGGATAATTCCATAAGTCTAGACCGCAGTAGTAAGTTAAGCCTTAGTACTAAACTAAACTTACAAACGAGGCATTAACACAATACAATACATTATAGCAATAATGAACCAGCATACATATAGACAATGCATAGCGCAATAATGAATCAACATACATATAGACAATGCACAACGCAATAATGAATCAGCATACATATAGACAATGCATATCGCAATAATGAATCAACATACATATAGACAATGCACAATGCAATAATGAATCAGCATACACAGACAATGCACAACGCAATAATGAACCAGCATACACATAGACAATGCACAACGCAATAATGAACCAGCATACACATAGACAATGCATAGCGCAATAATGAATAAGCATACACATAGACAATGCATAGCGCAATAAAGAACCAGCATACACATAGACAATGCATAGGGCAATAATGAACCTGCATACACATAGACAATGCGCAACGCAATAAGGATCCAGCACACACATAGACAATGCAATATAACATTCAATAATGCATCATAATTTAATAGGGACTGGAGACGATACGGAAGCATTTAGTATGTCAATCCTTATACGAATAAACCCATCATAATGCGTTTCAGTTTCATATTCAATGTGCATGTCCTAATCTAGGTCCCATGATTGGTACGATTGTAATTACTGTTAGTAATGATGGTAAAACAATTAACAACACCAGCTTTTTAACGTTTCTGCTTGACAGCTTCCATGAGAATGTAATTTTAATAATTCATATGACGTCGATATACAGTATAACATTGTTAATGATATAGACTGGTTTGGAAAACTAGACGAGTCGGCAAGTTTGTGTTGTTTAACTCATTGATACATTCACATGCTGCTGTTTAAGGTTCTTATACATTCTTGTTTTGTGATCGAATGAATGAATGGTGTTTTACGGCACGTTGACACATAAATAGGTCATATTGTGCGCAAAAACTGATGAAAGATGAAGAAATTAAGTAGTAATTAAAACTTAATGTAAATATATAAAAATAAAACTATTTACAAATAAGGAATTATATGGTATTAATATAAACTATATATGTAAATAAACAAATGCCCGTCAACGGGTATATACATAAGTAAATATATATAAGAACATATTGTAATGATTCATATAGTCTGATTTCTTTCTGGAAATCTAAAACAAGACTAAAATCTATAGTATCAAATAACTCTTTCATAGTATTAACATTGTAGTACCTTTGACGCATAGGATCAAAGTCTACACATTCCAACAAGATGTGTTTGACCGTTAACGGTGCAAAGCAGGGTATACATTCTGGTAATTGCTCACCTTGTTATACATATGAATGAGTTTAACGTGTATGGTGTCAGACCAGTCATGAAGTACTTCCGGGTCGTAGGGTACTGAAATAGTTCCTTGAAGAGAATCCAAAGTTTCTAGTTTGCATGTGTTTTTCCCAAGATTAGTTTCTATTTCATTGTTAAATCTAACCTGAGGTTAAAGTAGTATGTCTGTTGTCATGAATAGTATTTTACTGTGTTTGTCAGGATTATTTCTTTGGAGAGTAAGATCACAGAGGTTAGGTAGAGATGTGGTTTTGACAGATGTTTATTTCAAAATACGCATGGTTTGGATGAATGACGCGAAATGTTGAAGTTGGCACCGTTTGCTAGCCAAATATGTTTAATACACAGAATAAAAGTGTATTTAAGCGAACGAATATTGTGGAACTTGTGACTGATCTCCAAATATAGTCTATATTGCATTGTGTTCAATGGGCTGATTTTCACCGGTCTGACACCTAGATGGACAAAATGCATTTTTCATTTTTCTTATTAATGGCCAAATACAGTTGATTTTGAGAAAAAAAAAGCTGATGTTAAATTTTTGAATTTTAAAACAGAACATGTTTTTTTTTGCAATTGAAATAGAATGTGTGTGCTTTAGTGTGGAATTTGGGGGGTCCTAGTGATTTGGAGTGGCCTTAAAGTACTTCAAGTAGGCTCTCAAGTGTCTTTAAGTGGATTAGTGGCAAAAGGTAATAGATCTGTCACAATTCCTACAATAAATGGCAATTTTATTATTTTAAGGTACCGTGTGAGGCAAAAATCTGAAAATGTATCGGTACTGACATTTTGACATGACGCGACTCTAGGAGGAGTCTTACTTTGTATCGAAAGCCTGAGAACCTGTACATTTTGTACGCGATGATGGGTTTTACAATCTGAAACTGAAATATGCAGAAATTTGTGGAATTCAGCATTTATTTTAGTTTTTTGCCAAACATGGTGTAAATCCCACCCATTTTTCTTCATTAATTCAGATGAAATCACTATGCAATGGCATACAATTGTAATTTAACATATTGATTTGGTATTTTGTTAGAGATAATGGTTTAATCCACTGAAATATATATACTATTCTGGTGTGTGATTCAGTTTGTCTTGCTGTTGCCGAAGACTTGAATGTATTAGTTGCCTTTAAAACTGCTGCAGGCATATGGGGGTAGGCTTAGCTTTGGTGTCATTATTTCAATTGTCTCTCTTTTTTCTGGCATTTTATAGCCAAACTGTATATTTTATTTGACATTGTGCATGTAAAAAGTGCTCCAAAGCAGCCTGATGGTCTATTGTGTGCCTCAAAATTGTTGGAATTTAACAGAATGTCTGTTTCTCCATAAAAAATGAAGAAAGTTCATGCATGAGTGATTTTAATATCTACACCTCACATTATGTGTATATTTTAGTTTGATATATAGAAGGCATTGTTTGAAAACTTTACTTGATGGAAATATACCAAACGGTTCATTTATTTTGGCATTTTTTCTAGTTTTGTATAACGCGTCTTAAAATCCTTGATTTCTATTAGCCGAATTGTTCTTTGCATGCAGGAATTGAACTGAAAAGATAATAGGTCCTTGCAAAAGCTTCTGATTTCCATTCGGTCAACCTTATTGGTAAGTTAGATGTATTCGATAACTATGTTTGACAAATGTCGCGACTCATTTAGGTGTCAGACATGTCAGGAAGTACTTCCGGTTCGTAGGGTGCTGAAATAGTTCCTTGAAAGAATCCAACGTTTCTAGTTTGCATGTGGTTTTCTCAAGATTAGTTTCTATTTCATTGTTAAATCTAACCTGAGGTTAAAGTAGTATGTCTGTTGTCATGAATAGTAAGTATTTTACTGTGTTTGTCAAGATTATTTATTTGGACAGTATGATCACAGAGGTTAGGTAGAGATGTGGTTTTGACAGATGTTTATTTCAAAATACGCATGGTGTGAATGAATGACGCGACATGTTGAAAAACTGAATCGGTGTTTTATTCCAGATATGGGACCTTTTGCTAGCCAAATGTGTTTAATACACAGAATAAAAGTGTAATGTTGTGGAACTTGTGACTGATCTCCAAATATAGCCTATATTGCATTGTATTCAATAGGCTGATATGCACCGGTCTGACACCGTATGCCCTATCCTGCACCGGACTAGGACAACTTCTTCTCGGCGAATGGGTCTACTAGAAGAACGCCACTCTCTGAGTAAACGGTTTAATTGAATGGAGTTTATTGGAACTGTATGTACAACAGTTAGCACTACACCCCATTTAAATTAACATCCATGATTAAGCAACAACAGCCAGCAAAGTCGTCCAGTTTTCCTGCATACGAAACATTGTCATGAACAATAATTAAACCGAACAAGTAGATACAAAAGCCGTGTAGGAATTGTATTCATAAAACAACTTAAGTAGAAAATATTACAACATTTTAAGATTTTAACATAATTCCAAATATCCTTATTAACATCTCAACGGAGAATCTCTTTAAGATAAATGTTTAGCTGTGGGGTTTATTATTAATCAATAGCATTACTAAAAACATAATGAATATGTCTTAAAACGATAGAAAAGGATGTATACAAAATTGATAAATTTTGACTTAAGTTGAGATATCGCTAAAAAGCTTTATGAATACGGGCCCTGGACCACAGTCGACCAAAAACTGAAACAAACAATAATTACAAAGATGAATAAAAGGCAAGATATGACATCACAAATATAAAACGGTTGACAATAGGGCTACCGCCTTGGAACGGTCAGTGACAAAACCAGGTTCTAGTGCGTACCAAACCTCACGCCCAACCTACTAATTCCACCGCCAGGTTATAATCTCTTACAAACAAGGCAGCATTAATAGATAGCATGCGGCCTAATTTAACGCATTTCATATTAAACTAATGCACATTATGAGAGTTTCAATCGTATTTGGACTGACGCCAATTTTCGGATAGCGTACATCATGCCACACCATATCTTTTGTAACATGGGCTTGACACTATTATTTATTTATTAGTTACACACAATACCATTTAGAGACACATCCAGCACGTATGTCATAATTGGAATTGATTGATCAAAAGGCACGAAGTATTGGTAATTTGAGTTTTATTCTTTTCACTGCTCACAGCATGCATAAAATACTGTTCAGTTAAACAGGACCATATTATTTAAAAGGCGTGTGCTAGATTATAAACGAACTCGTACAATTATCCAACTGTATAATTGATTAAGCTTTCTTCCCATAAACCACAAAGACGTCCCGTCGCGTAACACATTTGCATTCCTCGAACAGTTTTGAAAGGTTTGTTCCCAAAAATCATATACACATAACAACTGATGACCTTATGTCCCTCCACACCACTCATTGCTGATTGCCTAATTTATAACAGGATTATGGCCCTTTGTATGACTATGCATCACCTTCAGTAATGGTTCCAGTTATTTTATAGTATACTCTCTTTTGTAATTAAGTTATGGTAAATTATTTTGTATTTATGTTATGCTATAGTCTTTTGTAATTATTGTGTGGTATAGTCCTTTAAAATTATGGTATTTTCAGATACTATACCATAAAACAATTACAAGATAATATACCATACCATGATACTGTACTATTAAATAGTAATAAGAGACTATACCATAACATAATTACAAGTCATTTACTAATAAGACTTTCGTCTTAGTCAAGATAAAACAAATAAAGGAAAAAAGAAACACAACTCTAGATTTTCCGCTATATATTGTATGTATAATATATATGCTGCTGTTAATCGAATAGTACCTGGCTGCATTTGACCTTTCCTTTCGAAAAACTCGCAGGCTGATCAAGTTTACAATGTCCGGCTGCTGATCAGCCATTTCCCCCCAAAAAACTGTTTTTCTTTTTTTAATGACAGTAACCTTGACCTTGTATCCAAATGCAATCATAAGCTTCCTTTCCATATAAGCTACCTACCCTTCAAGTTTCATCGCAATATCAGAGGGCTGGCGTGGCGCAGTCGGTAGCGCGGCGGATTTGTAACCGGAGGCCCCGGTTTTAATCCACCGTGATGCCACTGAGTTCCGTCGGTGTGTTCTTGGGCAAGACACTTTCCTTTAGCCTCGTCCGTCTAATGTGGACGTAAACCGGGCGGTCCCGTGTATCGGTCTATCCTCCGAGCACGTTAAAGAACCATAGGAATCTATTCGATAATAAGAGTAGGGCGGGTTCCCGGATTCCTATGTATCCTTCCCCTCTCTCTGGGGCGGCTCTAAATAACTTATACTGTGTTGATGAGCCGTTAAACAACATTCAATTCAATTCATCGCAATATCTCATTCCTAACAAAGGCTATTGAGCGGTAACTGTTGTTTTTTTTAGTTTTATTAACAGGACCTTGACCCCAGTGACCCCAAATGCAAACCCAAGCTTCGCAATACATCATTCCTAACAAAAAAAAATTGAGCGGAAACTAAGAGTTAGACGCCGCACGCTCGCTCGCACGCACGCCCGCCCGCCCTCCCGCCAAACGACATACCCAAATCTAAAAACCGGAGTTTTCCAAGGAAAACCTGGTTAATAAATGAAAACCCATTAAACGAACGTGTTTTGCGCGACTGTAACCTTTGCGTCCATTGTAAACACTGATCAGCCTGCGAGTAACTTTACAATGTCCGGCTGCTGATCAGCCATTTCCCCCTAAACACCGCTTTGTCACATAAATGGATTGGTCTTAATTCAAAGAATGAAATAACTATTTGAACAGGTCGGAGCAGAGTGATGTTTGTTCGTCATATAAATACTTATGTTTGATTATATTGCGCCAATAAGGAATTTAAATCTATGGTATAAGAATGAAGGAAAAAAGCTACAAATTGTATTACCTTATATGCAAGTTTAATGTCAAAATGATACTGGATTAATCATTCGTGGTGGTAATTTGAATGGTTTAAATACGCCAAGTTTGCCGTGTGTCACTTTAAAGTAAAACCGTCTTTGAATAAATAAATCAATGCTCTTTTTTTCAATTCTTGATATCTTAAGATTACGGGAAGCTAGCTATATTCATTAAACTTTGCTGATGTTATCGTTATCCAAGCTACGATAATACGATATCAAACAGTGTTGTCTATGCTGTCAGCGGATTGAATCATCTTTATGAATAATTCATCAGGAAGCAAACGGGTTATGTCACACCACATTAACTAGTGACCCAGTTACACGAGAATCAATAACGTTGGTCTAAACTATCATCATTATAAGATTTACGTGAGATTATATTCAAACACCCCCAACCCCACACCCAAAATAATGAGAATTTTATCTAGTCGGTATTTAAAGGGACACACGGCAATCTTGAATATTTATTTTTTTAAAAACTTGCGGCGTCCCGTTTATTTTTAAATTGCATTTGTTCAATCATTAATAATTATTATTAGAATTGTTTAAAGCAAGTTTTTTTCTTCATATTATTAACTGTTGATTATATTGCTCCAATAATATAGTTAAATCTGTGGTAAAATAAGACGAACAAATGAGAACTGAACATTTATTTAAATATATCATTATGAAACCAGGTTTAAAGTCAAAATAACACTGGATAAATAAATCGAGACGCTAATTTCAACGCTTAATAAACACTTCAAAATTGCCCTGTGTCCCTTTAAAAATAAAATGTGATTTCTATTTGATAATGTATTGTATCTTCGGAGGCCATACACATAGATAGTAGACATTACATATTGGATTACTTGCTTTACATTATAGGGACCGGCGGTGGTCCAGAGGCGCCGCGGTGGGAGTTGGAAGTGGTCCAGTGTATCGCACAGTAGGTTGTGTCTCCGCAGATTACGGATGGAATGGTGCCACTGTGTTTTCTCTTGACAGCCTTTTTCTTTGGTGGTATCTATCTGGTAGTAGTGTCCAGCGTTCTTATTCAAGTGACAGTTTGGTGTGAAAACGGAAACCAGAGGACCCAGACGAAAACCAGAGGAACCGGGTGCAAACCTCATCGGTGCCACTGAGGGTCGTCGGTGTGTTCTTGGACAAGACCTTTTATGTTGGCCCCTTTACCTTTGCCTATTCCGTCGGGCGATCCCGTGTATCGGAGACTTTCCTCCAAACACCTAAATGAACCATAGGAGTCTATTCGAAGTAAGAGTATGGCAGATTCCCAAATTCCCATGTATCCTTCCCCTATATAAGGGGCGGCTTTAAATAACCTATACTGTGTATACATGTAGTTCTAGTAGGGATTTATTTGCTAATAGTTTTATGTTTTGATTAATATATCAAAGAAAAGTATAGTTTAACATAGCCCTTTTTGGTCTATCATACAATCATTCAATATTTGGATAAACTAGCCAGTCATTTATTTATTTTATTTACACATTATCATACGGTGTTATTATAATTTGTATTTACATTTACAGTTGTTTTTAAACCATTTCTTATGTTGACATAATCCTATTCCGTTCACAGAACTAAACTAAAGTTCGTAAATCAATTTCTGTTTGCACACACCCTGGCATGTGACGCCGTTTTACATTCAGAACTGTACTAGCTAGCCTTTGATAAATATACTTAGCACATTAATATCCCCACCCACTAGATGTGACTATTGTTCTATGTATTATGGAGTCTGCAGATATGACTATTGTTCTATTTATTATGGAGTCTCATGTGACTATTGTTCTATTTATTATGGAGTCTGCAGATATGACTATTGTTCTATTTATTATGGAGTCTGCAGATGTGACTATTGTTCTTTTTATTATGGAGTCTGCAGATATGACTATTGTTCTATTTATTATGTTATGTTATTATTATTATATTATTCAGTCGCAATCCATGAGAAATAACCTTATATTTGCGAACATCCTCGAGGATCCACGAGAAGTACCGAAAATGACCGAGCGAAAAATGAGACTTAAGGTAGCTTAGGATATAGTTGACGCCCTCAAATTCGAGCGTGTGCATAGAATGGGACAGATAATTCCCAACCCGAAAGATTGTCGCCAAATTTAACTTATTTAAAATAAGATCGAGAAATTGTGCGAAAATCGAGGATTAATCTGGATGGCACCGAATATTACATGCACGAGCAGTTTCCCAGAGAAATTGCGACGAAGAGACGACAGTTAGTTCCGAAGATGAAGGAACCGAAGATAAAAATTGTGTCTTTTAACAAATGGTCAGATCAGGCACCATTGTCATTTACTATACATTGTAAGAAGGACATGCAAGATATGCCGACGACTGAACGAGTCTCATATAAATGGGATGACATGTTACGTGATAAGTTTCGTAGTGGAGTAATTGGGAGGTTAACAGACTTAAATAGTATTTCTATGAATGTAGACACTAATAATAGAGATGGCGTGAACACATCTATAAATAAATTTGTTCAAATTATTCGTGAGATCGCGGATCCGTTATTTTCTAAAACTACTGTAAACCGAGGGCGTATACGTTTTTCAGACGCAAATGATAACAAAGCAGTTTGGTTTGATGTCAAATGTTATGAAGTAAAGAAACGATATAATATGGCTTTAAATACATTTAATGCATGTAAATCGAGTGAAAATCGGATTGAATTACACGTTAAGCAGAAAATGCATAAGGAATTAATAAAGAAAAAACGGCGCAAGTATGAATTAAAGCAAATGCGTGATATTGAAAATCTAAAAAATGCCAAACCGAATGACTTCTGGAAACTGTTTGTCGAAAAAAGAAATTAGTACAGGAAGTATTAGTATGGAAACATTTTTAAAGTATTTTTCTGAGTTAGCAAGCGATACAACAGTAATTCACAATGTAGAAGCTGAAGTTTTTTGCACTAACCACGATTTTAACGAGGCAGATTGCAACTTTGACGATTTGGACGGGAGATAACTATATCCGAGCTATTGTCAGTCGTTAAATTACTTAAACGAAACAAAGCCTTTGCGGGAGACTGTATGATTAATGAATATTTTCTTGAGACGATTGATATTATAGCGCCACATCTAACAGATCTGTTCAATAGTATTTTGAACTCTGGGTATTTTCCAGAACAATGGGCTGATGGTATTGTAGTTCCTATATTCAAGAAAAACGACCCCGATGATGTAAATAATTATAGAGGAATAACACTTGTAAGCTGTTTATCGAAAGTATTTACAGGTATACTTAACAAAAGATTAAGTCAGATGTGTGAAGAGAATAGTATGTTGTCAGACGCGCAGTTTGGCTTTATGGCAGGTCGTTCAACAGTTGACGCTATCTTTGTATTACAGGCAATTATACATAAGTTTTTAAATGAAGGCAAACGATTGTACTGTGCCTTTGTAGATTTAAAAAAGGCATATGATAGTATATATAGAAACGCACATTGGTTTAAATTATTTAAACTTGGTATAAACGATAACATGTTAAGAGTTATAAAAGATATGTACAGGAAAGTTAAATCGTGTGTGCGAAGTTGTAATTCATTCTCCGATTTTTTCGAATGTTCAATTGATCCAAGACAAGGGGAGGTAATCTCACCGTTATTGTTTTCTCTATTTATAGAAGACCTTGAATTGTTTTTACAGGATAGTAATGCATCTGGTCTTAGTATAAACGACATCACGTTAATATTATTGCTTTTTGCAGACGATATGGTTTTAATTGGAGAAAGCCAAATGAATTGCAAGCTTATTTAGATAATTTAAAAGTATATTGTGATAAATGGGGGTTAGAGATAAATATTGAGAAAACGAAAGTGATGACTTTTAGAAAAAGAGGCCGATTAAGGGAAAATGAAACATGGGAGTATAATGGAAAGAAGTTAGAAGTGGTAAATGATTTTAATTATTTAGGAAATGTTTTAAACTATACTGGGACTTTTAATCAGGAATCACTTGCAGGGAAAGGTTTAAAGGCGTTAAATGTCCTAATCGCAAATATAAAAAGGTATAATTTCAAGCTTAAAACATGTTGTCAACTTGTTGATGCATTTGTGGGGACTATTCTTAATTATGGAGCAGAGATTTGGGGGTTTACAAAGTCAAAAGAAATTGAAAGAATTCATTTAAAATTTTGTAAATTTTTGTTGAAAGTTAAAACTTCAACTAGTAATGCAGGAGTCTATGGGGAGTTAGGTAGATATCCCTTGTATGTATCACGATATGTTAAAATAATTAAGTATTGGAGTAAGATTGTAAGTACGAACAATATATTAATATCTACTATGTATGAAGAATCATTGAGAGATTGTGTGAGAGGCTATAACAATTGGGCAAGTAATGTTAAGACCCTTTTAAATGATTTTGGATTTACCTATGTATGGAATGAGCCTCACAGTATTAATTTGAAATAATTTCATGTATTATTCAAACAAAGAGTAATTGATTGTTTTGTACAGAAGTGGTATAGTGATATTGAAAACAACCGTGTTCTAGTGTTATATAAACATTTCAAGACTGTCTTTAAATATGAATCTTATCTAGATATATTGCCATTTAAACTAAGAACGGCAATGTCAAGAATACGATTATCTTCGCATCCCCTCAGTGTCGAAACCGGCAGATACACACAAAATAGAACTGATAGAGGTCAACGATATTGTAATATGTGTAATTCTAATGACATAGAAGACAAATATCATTTTATTTTAATTTGTCCCGTCTATGAGCATATTCGCAAACTTTATATTAAGGCGTATTATTATCAAAACCCTAGTGTTATTAAATTTATTGAATTGATGCAAAGTAAGAAACATAAAAAGATTCAAAATGTAGCTAAGTTTGTAAAAGAAGCATTTATTGTACGCAACACATTTAATTATACGTAGTGTGTACATATCCTCAGGTATTAGATATTGTTTCAACAATTAATTCGTTTATATAATTGCGTGAGAGAGAGAGAGAGAGAGAGTGTGTGTGTGCGTGTGTGCGTGTGTGAGTGTGCGTGCGTAAGAGGTGTGTGAGAGTGTGTGTGCCTGTCATGTGTTTAATTAAACTTTGTATATTACATTTTGATGACGAGATACTATATGTATAAGTCGAAATAAAATATCTGTTCTGATCTGTTTATTATGGAGTCTGCAGATATGACTATTGTTCTATTTATTATGGAGTCTGCAGATGTGACTATTGTCCTATTTATTATGGAGTCTGCATATATGACTATTGTTCTATTTATTATGGAGTCTGCAGATATGACTATTGTTCTATTTCGTATGGAGTCGACAGATATGACTTTTGAACTGTTCATTATAATTCAATCTTAGGCATGCCGTTGCATCTTATTATGATAAAGAACAATCTATACACAAATAAAGACAATTTAGTCAGTTTTCATTTTAAACCGGCTGTTTAAAATACTGTTGTCGTCGGTTGAATGGTGTTTTGCGTCTTTTTCAGCACATTTAAGGCTTCATATGACGGTCGATTTTCTTCGTGGTGGAGGAGGACCACACCCTTTTTCCTGGTTATAACCAATAACCTTCCCGCAATACAGAAAAATCCACATTTTCCTGGGTGTAACTAGTACTGTATACCTCCCGCAATCCGGAAGAATCCACATTTTCTTAATTGCAAGTCGAGCTCCCAGTGGGATTCGAGCGGTGGGAGGCGAGAAAGTTTCAAACGCAGCATATTTACCATCCTGGCCACGGAGTCACTTTATTTGTTAAAAACAGAACGTCACCACGTTAGAAATGTGGTATTGGGACGCATAGGAGCATTGTAAATATGGAAAGCCATGTGGTGGTGTGTGGGTGGGTGCGTGGGGTGAAGGATCCCAAATGTTTAGACATGGGTAGGATGGGGATGTCAATGATTTTGATACTCTCAAACGTTGACCATTATTAAAAAATAACCCCTAACAGTGTACGCATAAGAAAGGTAACGCGCCCCCACCCTACCTACTTCAACAGGTGCCTACACCAGTGTGTAAGGACATAACAAACTAAAGCTTGGATGTCAACAAAGGAAAAGTATTACGACAATTTATAATAAAGTTCACGCGGATGGGGATGTCAGTGATTTTGTTAATCTCAAACATTGACCATTATTAAAATATAACCCCTAACAGTGTGCGCATAAGAAACGTAATGCGCCCCAACCGCCCTACCTAATTCAACAGATGCCTACACCAGTGTGAACGGAAGCTTGGATGTCAACAAAGGAAAAGTATTACGACAATTTACAATAAAGTTCATGGGTCTACTTTGTTAAGATCAAACGCCAATGTTTACCTTACTTATTAATAGTTGTGTAAAAATAAATACGATTAAGGCATGCCATTGGTTTACTATGTATGTTTTACTTACTTTTATTGTTATTAGGTGAAGTACCTCTTGAGGTAGCACGTGACGTACCGCGTGACCGGGTACCAAGCGACAACATCTCCCGCTCTTCCATTATTCGTGCTGACATTTCCTTAAGACAAAACAGAGTATATTTTACTAAGTGATGTACCGATAAATCGATTGTAACCGATCATCAGATACTTAGGCATCCGATTATTATGATCGATTATGAAAATATAATCGATCATCGGTAAAATCTAAAAAAGAATTTTAATGTTAAAAATAGAAATAAACATGATTATCCAGGAGAAAACAGTTAGTAAATACTCTTGTGAAATAGCATATGCACAAATAAACACTTTTATATCAGTTAGAATTATTTTGCTGATAAAAATGAAATAACAATGGCATAAGAAACAAGACAGGAAAGAATATATACTTTATCAGAAATTCTAACACGACCTCTGCAATCTTTCATATACACTAAGAAGGGAGACAGCTGTATGTTATTCTACGATAAAATACAGCTGTTCCATTAATTCCCCGCGTATATTTCATCCGTTGGAAGCGCCACGTTACATGACGTCACTTGGTAAATATACGTCACGAAGACAAACCGAACAGTAATTTTAATGAAATGTTAATTACAACACAATTGCCATCCCAAACTGTGCACACCCCCAAAATAAACCAATCATATGCACATGTACATATAACATTAATAACCATCTTGAACAAGGTGAGAACGCTTGACGTCATACAGCGCAAGCTATATGACGTAAGCAATGACTTAATTGTTTGTCACGTGAAAACTAGTGCATTGAAACGCAGAACTTTGCATACGGGGGCGCCCAATGGAACAGCCTGTAAACATAGCAGCCTGATTACCTTGACCTCCGAGATAATATATAGTGCCCCAACAATAGCGTAAATAATGGGGTAATTGTTGTGTTAGAATCGAAATAATAAATACGGACCTGTATTTTATCGGTGAATAAAATACAGTTAGTCGTTCGGATGCGAGAAATTAAATCACTCGTGCTAACGCACTCGTGATTTAATTACTACGCATCCGAACTCCTAACTGTATTTTATTCACCGATAAAACACAGGTACTTAATTATTATTTCTTAATTATTTTAAGTTCAAGGCCTCAAACTGAGATTAACATGCACGTGCTATACTTCATTTTGACTAACCAAGGATAACCCAATGATCAATAACATCCAACCGATTGTAACTGATGATCGATTGCAAATTTCAACCGATTGCCCGTCACTACATTATTACTTGGAAAAAGTCCAATAATTAAACAGGCTACACAATTGCGTGACGTGTTAATGCAAATTTAAATACATTATAATATAGAGATGTGCGAACCGATTAATCATATATCGGCGTATCTCAGTTAAAAAATAATAACACTTTCATTACAATGATATCATTGATCTGTTTAAACACATATACTGATAAGATTGCATCCATGTTATTAATATTGTATCCAAGACGTATACAAACCAAATACGGAATGGAACGGAATGCGGCTCACGACTATGGATTACTATGTCAAACGATGGTAAAATGTCCTATTGTTTGGGGCGCTTGTTTCAACCAAAGTTATTTTGGACTTTTCAGACAAAATAGAGTGTGTACGTAAATAAGTTGTATATCAGTTAAACAGACATTTTTAGTGGTAAATAAAAATGCCTTACTTTTCAAAATCGGTTGAGAAGTAAAAAAATCATGCGCGAAAGCTGTTTGTGATGGGGCATTTTCAATGCGAAATTCTGCTGCATGAAAAATTCGAAAAATACTTATTTTTAGAATTTTTATCCGATAATGTTTTTAAATTAATTAAGACAACCTGAAAGTTTTATTTCAAAATATGAAGATTAACTGAAGTTATAGGAAATTTCATAATTTTCTGCTGTCCAATCAACAAGGAATTTACACGGAAAAAGCACCATCAAAAATGCGTTTGGGCTGTAAACTATTTATTTCTCAACCGAGTTTGAAAACTAAGGTATTTTTTATTTACTACTAAAAATACCAGTTCTAATAATATATAATTGAGTTACGTAGTATTTAAATTGCTCAAGCTTTTGCAGAAAAACCTTTGGCTGAAACAAGCGCCCAAAACAATAAATAAACTGTAGACAAATTAAAACAATTTTATGAATATACAGTTGTAGAAATAAACAAGAACAACCCTGTTATGAAACAAGGAATGCTACTAAAGTGCAAGGACAATGATCATTGCAAAATATAAAATAGTATACATAATTTAAACTCACATCCGCGGCAGCAAAGATCTTGACCTGCCTTTCTTTTTGAGTTTTCTCCCTTGTGTACTTTGCCACTTGGTACTGGGAGTAATCTCCCTTTAAATGATTGGAATTGTCGACCTTTATTATAAGTTTCTTCTTCTCTATATCGCCGTTTGCATGCCTTTGTTTCCCTATAGTTTCATCTGAAACGAAAGAAGCCGTTTTGCTACTTAATATACATTGGACACAATCAAATATTGTGAGGTCTTGAATATTATATTACAGAACAGAGTCGAACATTTACATACAATATACAAATATAGGACTGTAATGACAAAAGCCTTTATATTTTCATGTTGGTCTTTTTTAATGCGAGAATTTTATTAGACATTTGTAACAACATTCCCTGGGGTAAGTTTTTTTTAACATACGTCAGATACTTTCTAAGTTATGCGCTCTATTAGGTTACAGGTTAAAGTTTTATGAAAATGGACATAACTCTACCGAAATGAATACTAGTATCAGAGTTATTGGACATATATAACGACATTCCCTGGGGTAAGATTTTGTGTGAAGTTTCATGAACATATGTCAAACGATTTTCCAGTTATGGCAAGAAAAATAAAAGTAGGGCGGGAGTGTGGGGGAGCATAACTCTGTCGAAATGAAAGTCGGAGTTATTGAACATGTGTAACGGATTCTTTGGTGGGTAAGGTGGATATGCTATTGAAGTGTTATGGTCACAAGTCAAATACTTTTCAAGTTATTACCAAGGTTAGGTACAGGTTAAAGTGTGGCGGCTGACGTACGACCACAAGTCAAATAGTTTTCAAATTATTACCAAGGTTAGGTTGCAGGTTAAAGTGTGGCGGATGAAATACGACCACGAGTCAAATACTTTTCAAGTTATTACCAAGGTTAGGTACAGGTTAAAGTGTGTCGGATGACGTACGACCACAAGTCAAATACTTTTCAAGTTATTACCAAGGTTAGGTACAGGTTAAAGTGTGGCGGTTGACGCACGACCACGAGTCAAATACTTTTCAAGTTATTATCAAGGTTAGGTTGCAGGTTAAAGTGTGGCGGATGAAATACGACCACGAGTCAAATACTTTTCAAGTTATTACCAAGGTTAGGTACAGGTTAAAGTGTGGCGGATGACGTACGGCCACAAGTCAAATAGTTTTCAAGTTATTACCAAGGTTAGGTTGCAGGTTAAAGTGTGGCGGATGACGTACGACCACGAGTCAAATACTTTTCAAGTTATTACCAAGGTTAGGTACAGGTTAAAGTGTGTCGGATGACGTACGACCACAAGTCAAATACTTTTCAAGTTATTACCAAGGTTAGGTACAGGTTAAAGTGTGGCGGTTGACGTACGATGACTACGGCCACAGTGATGAAAGTCTCCCATGTTACGCAAGCGACACAACAAAAAGCCGCGAACACAGTGATGAAAGTCTTCCATGTTACGCAGGCGACACAACAAAAAGCCGCGAACACAGTGATGAAAGTCTCCCATGTTACGCAGGCGACACAACAAAAAGCCGCGAACACAGTGATGAAAGTCTCCCATGTTACGCAGGCGACACAACAAAAAGCCACGAACACAGTGATGAAAGTCTCCCATGTTACGCAGGCGACACAACAAAAGCCACGAACACAGTGATGAAAGTCTCCCATGTTACGCAGGCGATACAACAAAAAGTCACGGACACAGTGATGAAAGTCTCCCATGTTACGCAGGCGATACAACAAAAAGTCTCAACTCCTATTTACTGCAGCTGCGATTTTCATAAGTCTTAGAGATTGATTTTTCCAAGATTAAATTATATGAGGTTATTTTACAGTGTTGAGTACAATACTGAATACTATTGGGCGAGTACCCAGCAGACAGAATCCATATTCGGACGAGGCGAAGTAAAATTACCTCTTTATTTCATACCTCTATAATTCTAACCAAACGTAGTATTTGTAGTTTCTACATTTTAATTCAAACGTGATGTTTTCGTTATTGAGTTAGAGTTATCTTCCTTTAATATCAAATACAGGAGCGTAGCTTCCTATAGGCCGTTTAGGCCGCGGCCTACACTTTTTTCTGAGAAATCGAAAAAATAGAAATGCCAAAAATGCAATAAAAATCGGAGGCCTAAAAAGTAAGGATATTGATGCTTTTATAGACATATTCACCAGTACGAAATATACGCCAAAACGCACCTCCGACAGTCTAGCTGAAACAAATATTCCGGGGGACCATGCCCCCGGACCCCACTCAGAACTCGGCCTACACATCATATTCAGCTAAGCTATGCACCTTAAAATATGACTTGTCTGGACTGCTACACAGCGTTTAAATATATGTTTGAGTTTGGGTGAAACGGTACATGCGCAGTGAAGCAGTCTAATGACTTGTCGAGTCCAAATATGGATCACGTGATTCTGCAGTACAAAATATGGATTACGTGATATGGCATATGGAATACAGGTGAGTATGTATTAAAGCCACTGTCTTCAGTATAACAGTGAACATATTGGATTGTCACATGGTTAAAAAGACTGAAAGAGATTGGCTAGAATTATATAGGTGTGAAATAATTCAATATCGACATATAAATTTTGAAGAAAGATAGATTCGTTCTAGAATACATTTTACATTATCTTCATTACAATAACAATGCATATTCCTTGACGGAGGGTGTCAAATTTCGATATCTTACATCTTGTCCTACCAAAACACATTAAGGCAAACACGTTTTTTAATTAGATATAATTTAATTAGAAAGTCTGTTATAAACAAAAGGCAATTTTCATTATTGAACATGTTCACCCACGGTAAGTCGTTCTCTGAAGCCATGTTGAATAATCACATGTTGTTTTTTTAAATAATTAGTTGTTTTTATTTGAAGGAAAATCACCTAAGTGTACACAATGTAAATTTCGAGCATTTTTCGAGACATTCACTATCAAGACATATGAAGTAAATACAGACATTTGTGTCTAGCTGTTCACGTTTTTTCACCCACTCTATATTTTGTGCATATATTGTACTTTATTAGTGATGTGCTTTTAAATATATTTTTTTATATAATTACATTACTATGGCTTTTTTTCTATAAAATCATAAAAAACTAGAAATGCCCCCACTGAAAACAATCAATGTAAAGGGTAAAATTTGACGTAAAAGGGGCCGTAACTCTGGTAATACTGGGTCGATTTTGACGCCAAAGCGATATGCATATTTTCATATCATAGGTAAGCATCCTGTCAAGTTTCGAAGCAATCGGTTGAAAAGTGTGGGAGGAGATAGACACACAAACGTTTCGGGACGGAAGGACGGACGGACGGACATGGCTAACGCTATATGACCCCTCACCATTCGGTGCTGGGGGCATACGCAAAATATATAGTATATATATATATAGATTTATATTTTTATATAATAAAATCTTCTTTTTTTTTGCCGCAAGCTTTCGGTTGTTTTTCCAACCTTCATCATGGCGTTTATTTTATATACAATTTAACGACAAAAGTATATTTGACAGGATGCTTACCTATGGTGTCACGTGATATGGAATGTGGAGTACAAATATGGAATACATGTGAATTGAATTGGGTTTTAAGGCGCACCAACACATGAAAGGTTATATGGCGCCTAACAGGCATGTACATGCCAGGCACATCCTCCATATACATCGAGATAAAATATGGAAAATGGGCCTAGAACCTTCTCACCCTGAACTGCGGAATTCAGGTGAGTACGTATTGAAGCCACTGTATATATATTACGCTTAATACAAGCACGAGGCCGTTAATTACTATTTAGGCACGCGCGTCCATGATACGGCGTGACACAAAATTGTTATCTTCTTAGGATAACCCTCGATGTGGTAATGTCCTCGGCTAAAGCCTCGGTGGACATTACCAATCTCGGGTTGACAATATGTTCTATCACCCTCCATGGGATGTGATATTTATTTTATTATACCAAACATCAAAATTCATTTAATCAGCAATTATTTTTTATTAACAACAATAAAGAACTTGAAAGATCCTCTTCTGAAATTGTTGCAAATCGCGACATTTCTTGTTCAATGTTGTTGTTTTGATAAATCTGACAGCAAAATGTCGTTTGGTAAATAATTGCAAGCGCTTAATGACGTCATTCACGCTTTTTAATAAGCGCTCACTGACATAGACTAGATTTTATACCATAGTTACCTCCCTTGAACTGGGAAACCACCGTTCTATTTTTAGCACTTGAGGAAACCACCGTTCTTTTTTTAGAAGCACGAGATAATGTTTCATGCCATGAAACATTACCATGAAACATTACCAATTGTTGACTGATCGGGAATGGGGAAATTACATAGAGAATTTTGAGTGAGGTATAATAATAAAAAATTATCGCATGCGCAGCTTTGATGCGCGTTGGAGTGCGTACTGTTTCGGTGAAGTCATCGGCTTAGTATGGTGAAATGCTATTTTTAATTTATCATAACTTCAAAAGTACTTTGCCGATTTTAATAAACTAACACTCATTTTCTTAGTTACGTTATTTACAAGTCAACGCTATAACTTTCATAGACATATTTTGAAAAAAAGTTGTTTTTGAAATAAAAATAATAAGAAAAAAATCCGGCAAAGCGAAATCTGTACTGAAAATGAACCTTATTTTGGCACGAGCGAATTTCGGTATAATAAAATAAATATCACATTCATGAGAGGGTGATAGTAAGAATGTTAACCCTTCGGATATTGATTATCAACCTCGGCTTTGCCTCGGGCGATAATCATATCCTCAGGGTGAACATTCTTACTATCACCCTCTCATGAATGTGATATTTATATAGTGGTAGAGAAAGACCAAACCGCGGACAACAAAACGACACGTCAGTAAGGCGGGATATGTGATATCTATTCTAGTTGGAAGACTTTGGGCTGTATATTTGTCTTTCAAGTTTCACCTATTAAAGCATGTAATGATAGTTAACGGTAATATCCGTATAAAGGGAGCAATTACAAAAAAAAAATATTATGTAACTAAAGCAAAATTTTTTCAAATTATCACCGTAATCTGTAAAGAAAATCACATAACCTTAAACGAACTTGCCTCCAGAATGTTTTCAGAATGACTATTGACCCTCGACTATGTGATGGTTAACTGTTTTAAGAATACTGGTTATCCGGTTCAGTTCAGCAAATAAACAATATTGGACGTGGTTATGTTTCTGGTGGTATAGTACTTTGCAGTTAATTTTCATAAACACTAAGAATTCACGGCAAT
The DNA here is from genome assembly GCA_037043455.1 of Cyrtodaria siliqua. Taxonomy (NCBI): domain Eukaryota; kingdom Metazoa; phylum Mollusca; class Bivalvia; order Adapedonta; family Hiatellidae; genus Cyrtodaria; species Cyrtodaria siliqua. The sequence continues at coordinate 41,256 of JAWPHD010013075.1, forward strand.
GGTCTAGTGTCTGGAGTTCAAATAGAGGTCTAGTTTAATAGTTATTGACTTAAACCACCCAGGTGAGACAACTTGTAAATTGTTTATGACTTCTACTTTTCTCCACCTTTCTATTAATGGGATTTTATCAGTTTTCCCTTCTTGTGTGTATGTTTATTACACGAATGTTAACATTGTTGTCCGCAGTTTTTTTGTTGTCGTTTAAAGGGTGTCGGACAACCGTTCTCACGTGTGGTGAATACTTTACATCGATGTGGCACATAAGGAACTGGAATACACTTCAGTATATAGAAAGCTTTGTAACCGACAATACATTCTTTAGTGCTGCCAATACGTTTTACTAAAGAATCAAGATTTTATTTTTTTAGATTTAGCTAGTAAAATATAGATTTCAATGAAATGAATGAATGGTGTTTACGGCACGTCGACACATAAATAGGTCATATTGTGCGCAAAAACCAACGAAGATGAAGAACTAAGTAGTAATTAAAAATTAATGTAAATATATAAAGATAAAACTATTAAAAAATAAGGGATGATATGGTAGTAATATAAACTATATATGTAAATCAAGAAATGCCCGTCAACGGGTAAATAAACAAGTACATGTAAATATATATAAGGACACATTATAATGATTTATATAGTCTGATTTCTTTTAGGAAATATAAAACAAGACTAAAATCTATAGTATCAAATAACTCTTTCATAGTATTAACATTGTAGGACCTTTGACGCATAGAATCAAAGTCTACACATTCCAACAAGATGTGTTTGGCCGTTAACGGTGCAAAGCAGGGTATACATTCTGGTAATTGCTCAGCTTGTAGTAAATATGAATGAGTATAACGTGTATGCCCTATCCTGCACCGGGCTAGGACAACTTCTTCTCAACGAATGGGTCTACTAGAAGAACGCCATTCTCCAAGTAAGGTTTAATTGAATGGAGTTTATTGTTAACTGACAAATCCCAAGCGGCTTGCCAAGAATTATAAATAAATGTGTTAATACAACTTTTAAAATCAGTATAAGGTAATTTAGCATTAGCTATATGTAAACCTAATGCTGCTTTAGCAGCACTATCAGCTCTATCATTACCACGTATTCCTACATGGCTTGGAAGCCAGCAGAAAATAATAGCATTATCAACTAAAAGAGAATTGTACTTTTCTAAAAGCTGAAGCACAACTTGGTTATCATGTTTCATATTACCCAGTGCTAGAAGAGATGAAAGGGAATCAGAAAATATTACAAAATGGTCATCATCAGATTCCTGAATATAATTTAAGGCAAGTTCAATTGCCTTAAGTTCAGCTGAAAAGATAGAGGCCTTGTCAGGCAGGCGGCTCTTTATGCTGTGTTTGTGAAGAACAGCTACTGCAGCTACCTTATCTCCATCTTTAGAACCATCTGTGTATATATGTTGAACGTTTTAATTTCATTAAATTTGCTTTGAAAGACAGTAGGGTCTGTACTGGATTTTTTACTATTACAAAGATAAAAAAAAATGGAAATTTCAGCACGCGAAATTAGTTTTGCAGTTATTTTACACGCCTATATATATATATTTTTTTATATTGATAGAGATTAATTCATTTGTTCCCTCTATATAGTTATATATTTGCACATGGGTCACAGAAGGAATAATCTGACCCTAAAGGTGTGCAAATAGCGAGTTTCACTCATGCTTTAGTTAGTCGGTACATTAAATTGACCCCTCATTGTTAAAATGATTCTTTTATATTCAATTCAATTCAATATTTTATTTGGCATAACATTTACATGTTTATTGCCTAAACAAGGCGAATACAATACACAATATTTCAGAGAAGAGTACAAACAAACATACTTCATTTAGAGAATAAATACCTATATTTCAGTGAAACCGTTGTAATTATTACGTTCTATCAATGGCATTTTATCACATGTTATTACCATTATCAAGGTTGTGTTTAAAAAGTATTTATATTGAAAGACTTTAGAACACTACATAGAAACTCTGACTACCATCCATTAACAATTCATTTATTCGACTAATAAAGTTTAAGTTGTTTACCCGTTTACCCATAAAATACAATTGATAATTTACTTCAACGGACCTCACGTACTATACAAATAACTCCGCTTTACTTTGAGATCCCGAGGAATTAGTGACAAAATATACACGTGACAAAACCATACAATACAGGAAATGATCCATAATCATTGAACATTTCAGCTGTTCAATATTTCACAGATTTTAGACTTTTAAAAACCCGGTAATCCGGAGAATTATTGAAACATACTTAATTTCCGGATATATCCCGAGATTCGACAGGCCTGATTATTCCACTTTTCAAAACAGTACTAGTATTTATTATATACCTTCTAGTGAAATAGTGGATTTTATGATTAAAATAAAACCTTATATTTTCATTGTTTATCATATTGCAAATTTTCACTCAAAATGACGTCATGCAACTGTTGACGTTGTTTACGTTGTTGACGTTATCATTGACGTCATTGACGTCATTGTTTTGGCGCATTATTTTTTTTCTGCATAAATTTCCAGATTGTGAGTAGATCTATTTATCATATACTTCCCTACAAATATGTTGTTTTTGAATAAACGATACAACATAGACCAAGCTAGTCATATCAATCAGGATTTCGTTGCCGGGCAATAAAGCTTTATCACACGCGTGAAATATAGGGTGAAAAAATGTCATATCACGGAAATAACCGAATGTTCATCTCGATCCTTTAACCGGAGTGATACGGAAATAACCGATTAGTTACAATTGTATACGATTTGTCACGGGTATTGTTTGTCGTCTGCGTTTCATTAGTTACTTCCATCCTCTTTTCGCGGCAGATGATTGGCTACAGAATCACCACTCACATTGATTAGAAAATTTCAAATTCACTGGAATTCATTTTCAGTAAGATTTCGGACAAAAATAAATTGTGTGTACCATTTATGCGACAAAAATGAGCACATCAGAATGGACTAGGCCTAGATCAAAACTTTTTTTTTCTCCCTGGAAAAACAGCGTAGTAAGTGAGCTAAAGTTGAAATTTCGACAAAGCTCAAGTATATGATAAATAGAATAAAAAAATGTGTATTTTCATATCAAACCCTATTTCAGGCCCTCGACCCATATCAGCCCTCGAGCTCAAGCTCTCGGGCTGGTATGGCGTCTCAGGCCTGATATAGGGTGTGATGTGAAAATACCCATTTATTATTCTCTATATATAAATAAATAGAATATTTGTTGGTTTGTCGTGAATATAGGATTTATTTTCATCTCAAAGTGAGAAAACTCAAATATGTTCACTCGTGCTAAAGCACTCGTCTCACTTCTCAATGATAATAAATACTATATTCACTCAAAACAAACAAATATCCTCTATTTCTTTTATCAATTTGCGTGTTTGTTGTTTATGTAATATCAATTAACACTCGTATGGATGGTGTATATTACGACACAATATTCGAAATGGTATTTGAAATGCCCGCATGTAGCAGATTATGCAATATATTATGCGGTTTCCTGTCAAAAAAGAAGAGATATCATTTCGAAATTATTATTTTTTCTGACGTTAATTGGTTGCAATTAGGTAAGAAAATTCTATTGAGTCGGAGAAGAACGGTAGTTATGTAAGATTTTTTAGGGAATTTGACACCCTTTTATTCCAGCTCAAACTAGTGTTTAAACATCTACTGACATTCTCCATTATGTTCCTGAGAGAAATCATTTCAATTAAAAGAACCATATATACTTATTTTGATTTATTTCCTTTATATTACGTACAATTCTATTGTGAAAGTATCCCGTGTAATTACACGCCTCCTTGAGACTGTATTGTAGTGCACTGCATTGCACCAACATGTCAGCGTTTATGCGGTTTAAACGCCGGTTGTCAATGGCAAATTCCATGAAGCGCTAGTTTGCGAATCTATGGTGGCATGTGGCTGCCATGCACTTAATTTAAGTTGACATAACTTATCGTGACTTTATGGTAATTTTATTGCGACTTTTCGTGATAATTTCTCTTTTAAGGCGACATAATTTCACGAATATAAAAATAAAAAGCACGATAAAATATCTCAACAGTTAATAAAAAGTCGCGATAATGCTTCAACGTGCCATTCAAATAACGACTTAAGATATCTAAAAATAGAAATTTGCGGAAGACCTTTGACTGACGAGTTTACTTGTTGGCCCCTGCTATATTTATGGTAAAAAAAAAAGTATCGTACTACCTGGCCCCCAGAATAATTTGTTTAGTATTTTATAGATATTACAATACTTTATATCATTGGAAAGCTCAGAATATGCATGCACTTTCTAAAACAATAAAGATATTTAAATTTGGATGAGAAATAAGCGATTTAATAAATGCAACACACAAAACCATCAGAATCACAAAATTGCTTAAAAACACGTGGTCCTCACGTAAATGACAGAAACTATCCGCATAACCAAAATTCTTTTTTTAGATATCTTAAGTCGTTATTTGAATGGCACGCTGAAGCATTATCGCGACTTTTTTATTAATTGTTGAGATATTTTATCGTGCTTTTTATTTTTATATTTGTGAAATTATGTCGCCTTAAAAGAGGAATTATCACAAAAAGTCGCAAAAAATGACAATAAAGTCACGATAATTTATGTCAACTTAAATTAAGTGCATGGCAGCCACATGCCACCATACGAATCAGTTATTACAATAATAATTCTTAGGTATCCGGTGAAGATCGAGAATTCCAACACGAGGTATAACTGTTTTGTTTTATCGGAACCGAGGCTCTGCCGAGGTTCCGATTAAAACAATTATACCGAGGGTTGGAATTTCCCTATCTCAACCGGATGCCCATGATTCTTGCATATATTCTGCGCGTTGACGTAGAAAACTACTAACGTTTTGCATGTTTATTTACACAGTGACGTCATGCAACTGTCATTTTTTATATCAGCGCGTGACTTTTATCTTTCCCCCATGTGTAAGATCGGGCTTTCCATCACAAATGTAAAACAAGGATTATAAGAATCTTTCATGGGTATCAGGTGAAGATAGAGAATTCCAACCCGAGGTATAAGTGTTTTTATCGGAACCGAGGGTATGCCGAGGTTCCGATTAAAACACTTATACCGAGGGTTGGATTTCTCTATCTGAACCGAATACCCATGATAGATTATTTTTCTTGCATATCAAAGACATGTTATGCGTTGACGCCGCCAGCTACTAACGTTTTGCATGTTTTACTGCATACCGGATGTTGCCGCGCGTGAATTTTATCTCGACCCTAGGGTGAGATGGAAATATCTAGCCCCGGTAAAATGACGGATATCCTTGTCCGGTATGCAAGAAAAGTTATGCTTGCATACCGGTCAAGGACATCCGTCATATTACCGGGGCTAGATATTTCCATCTCACCCTAGGGTCGAGATAAAATTCACGCGCGCCAACATCCGGTATGCAGGAAAACATGCAAACGTTAGTAGCTGGCGGCGTCAACGAACAACATGTCTCTGATATGCAAGAAACAGAATCTATCATGGGTATTCGGTTCAGATAGGGAATTCTTGCATACCAGACAAGGATATCCGCCATTTTACCGGGGCTAGATATTTCCATCTCACCCTAGGGTCGAGATAAAAATCACGCGCGCCAACATCCGGTATGCAGGAAAACATGCAACACGTTAGTAGCTGAATCTATCATGGGTATTTGGTTCAGATAGGGAATTCCAACCCTCGGTATACGTGTTTTAATCGGAACTTCGGCAGAGCCTCGGTTCCGATAAAAAACTAATACCTCGGGTTGGAATTCCCTATCTTCACCGGATACCCATGAAAGATTCTTATAAACTATACTACGGAAGCTATATAGGAGGGCAGTTGTTTAGCGTTACATTATAATTTGAGGATTTGGACATTTGAAAAATGTGTAAATACTATTACACTTTGTGAACCTAAGACATTTAATAATAGGGACTATTTAAGTAGTTATCAAATGGAAGTACTGAAAAACCGCTATACGAAACGCTTATGCATATATATATATAACAGGATGTTCATAGCGTATTATGAATTTGTAATTATTCGGTTGTTTTATATGTACCAATAAATTATGGAAATCACAACGCGAAGTCCGGACCTTGTTATTAAATGTACCAAACATGGCATACGACCCCGTAGTGCTACAATGTCACGGGGTCTTAGGTAGTGTTGTATCTACATTATATTCACAGGAAAACAATCAACCAGTAAACCCGTTATGTTTCTTTTGTTTCGTTTGTTATTTTCGACATTTTCGACATATTAAAAAAATGCTTATGAACTTTTAAACACAGGGAAATATATGACCTAGCAGTTACTTATAGTAATAATAGCCCCGATAATGACCCAGTGTCTTTGGTGCATAATGCACATACTCTCCAGAGACGTTTGTAAGCATAGTACTCGTACATGTAATATACAAGGTTGGTTTTATCGGTATGTATAATTAGTCCTTTTGTGCAGTATATGAAATCAATATGTTATTACTACATATTAATAGTGACCATATGAATGGACAATACCTACATTTAAAGTCCTAGACATTCAAAGCAACGGTGTTTCAGGTTACATGGAACCAGACCGAGACGCTGAACGTTTAACAGATAAGACAACTGTGGACCAACAAACACAGCACTTAGAAGCCACACGGACGGACATATATATGCTCACTATACATAGACACACCGAGGGACATATATACTCACTATACATAGAGAAACGGACACATATAGACTTACTATACATATACACAAGGACGGACACATAGACACATGGACGGACATAGCCACATGTACGGACACATAGACACGGAAATACAAATATCCAGACACATGGAAAGACACATAGACACCCGAATGGAAAAAATACATAGACACATGGACGGTCACATCCACATACATACGTAGACACATAGACGGACACAAACACATGGACGGACACATACATACGTAGACACACAGACTGACACACAGACTGACACACAGACCGACACATAGACACACGGAAGGACACATATATAGACACGGGGGAGGACACATACACATGGAATGACACATACATGAACACATGGACGGACACATACATGGACACACGGACACACATATACTCACTATATATACTCGGATGCACAGATGCAGCACACCCCATCCTATAACGTTCGGTCCTGTATCCTTGGTAACCTGGCCCACAGCATCAGAACATATATACCATTAGGTCCTGTACCCCGGTCACATGGTATACACCATCAATAAATCTAGAACGTTAGATCCTATATCCTTGATCACATGGTCTCACACTATTAAGTTAATCTTGATTTAATTTTTTATTCAAATACATGTTTAGCTATTAATTCCTTTTAAAATATTGCACTCGTATGTTTCAGATTATATTATCAACAAATCACACTCTTCTAGACCGCGTAAAACAATTCGGACATAACATACATTTTATGAATCACACATTGCATGAATTTGAACATTTACACCAATTTGATATTAACTTTAATATTTATTTTCCAAGAATATTCAGAGACGTTACAACACAGTTTTTAGTATATCTCTGAAATGGTGTATTGAATCCAACTTATTGATTGTGAAATTACTAATCGCTGGTTTAAATCACGTATGTAAAAGCTCGATTTAATGACATGATTACGAAATAATCAATCCATTTTATAAACACCGATTTACTTGTATCTAAACCATGTATACGTTTTCGGTTAACAATAGCATAAGCTATTGAATGACCAGTTAACACAAAAAGCACCCACGTAGCGACTTATATTTACTAGTAACGTACTTCCACTAGTATGCTATACCCAGCATAATATAGGTCCGAAAACAAACCCATACATTCTACAATAAACACTGACGGTAATGGCCATGTGTCTTAAGCATACCTCACATAACTCCGCCCATTGTTGCCAAGTTCTCTTTAAATACGTAAACATCTTAATTCCAGATCTCTTTGTACGAGATCAAACGATCTGAAAATCGTCTTAGTAGTATTATTATACCATCATTGTTCTATTGACGTATTTAAACTTGTTTATAGGTGGCTCTAACCAGAAATGTAAACATAAGTACATACCCCGTTAACTTAACTCTGCGTAAGACGATGACGGTAGAGTATCTATTCGATAATTGCAATCTAAGTTTTATAGATCCCCAATGTTTGCCTATTATACGCGCGCTCATTATATTACTATCATAAACAAGTGATAACATATACCTGTAAATCCAATTAAAATTCGAGATGCATACGATTTTAAATTATCTTTTCTTTTGTGTACATACAGGCACGGATCAAAATCGAGTAAACAAACCTGCGTTCGTTAGCCTAAATATACAAAACTACCCTTTATTTGAACATAGAACATATCAACAAAAAATACTAATTTCAATATGTGACCATTTTTAAAATATTAAAAAAAGTTGCACACTTTAGTGTGATTGTTAAGGCCTGGATCCGCATCTGACTGGTTTTCGTAATTAATGAACGTAAATCAATACCACTCGTCAGTACTATATCGATTTTGCATCAAGGGCATTAACTCAAGAATTTTGTAGTGCCTGTCGTAAGATTGTTAACGTTCTTCGCAGGTGTATTTGGGGTCGACTGGTTAGTTCGTCGAACGGTGTTTCACGTTAGTTTCAGCACATTTTAGGCTATATATGACGGTCTATTTTAACATACACCTTTTACTGGGTAGAACCAGTACTGTATACCTCTCGCAATGGTATTCGAACCAGCAGTGGTGAGAGGCGAAACGTTTCAAACGCAGCGGCTTTACCACCCTGGCCACGGAGGCGGTTATTTACGGTGGGACCGGTATTGATAGTTCAAACATCCGGTTTTAAGCTCCGCCCTATATTGTTCACGTTATCTATTATAGAGTTGTTGTGGGATAACATGTGCTTTTTATACGCCCGTATTATGTCGTGGCGTTGTCCGTCCGTTTGTCTATCTGTTAACTTTTACCTGACAACTGATTGTGGCTTATAACTTTCAAAGTATAAGGTCTACAACAATGCAACTTTCTAAATATCTTCAGCGTGATCCATTAAATACATCTGACAAAGGCCCATAAATCACTGGTTCATTTTTGTTTAATGAATTATTCCCCTTTGGAAAAGGTTTAACCAGAAACTCAGCCTTGTCTTTTACAAGTGATTGTGGCTAATATATTTCAAAGTAGTAGATGTACAACAATGATACTTTGCAAACATCTTCAACATGATACAAAGAATATATACTGAAAGAAACAAGTTTAGCACAAAAATAACATGGTAAATCCCATTGAGAAAATTTAATGAATGAATGAATGAATGCTGTTTTACGGCACGTCGAGACATAAACAGGTCATATTGTGCGCAAAAACTAATGAAAGATGAAGAAATGAACTTTTAATTAAAAATTGATGTAAATATATAAAGATAAAACTATTAAAAAATAAGGGATGATATGGTAGTAATATAAACTATATATGTAAATCAACCAATGCCCGTCAACGGGTATATTAACAAATGAATGAATGAATGGTGTTTTACGGCACGTCGACACATAAATAGGTCATATTGTGCGCAAAAACTGACGAAAGATGAAGAAAGTAATTAAAATTGATGTAAATATATAAAGATAAAACTATTAAAAAATAACGGATGATATGGCAGTTATGTAACTCAAGAAATGCCCCTCAACGGGTATATAAACAAGTAAATATATATAAGAACACATTATAATGATTCATATAGCCTGATTTCTTTTAGGAAATCTAAAACAAGACTAAAGTCTATAGTATCAAATAACTCTTTCATAGTATTAACATTGTAGTGAGCAAATTCAACGATATGTGGTGTCAGACTGGTTTTATTTTGCTTCCAGGTCGTTACGCCATCTGCCTTCTCACAGAGATGTGGTGAACATTTTGAAATGAACTTTTTGTGTACGAATGTATGAATGAATGAATGAGTATTTCGACAGGGATTAAGACGTTCCAGATATGTGTACCTTAGTTGTGGAATAAATGACAACGACTCGAAAACAGTGTATTTTGTTCTATTCTCAATGTACTGAAATATTACCAAACCGAGACCATGTGCTTCAGCCGCCATAAACAATATAATTAACATCATTAACAAGTATATGCAGGACATTATTTTTAAACGATATCTGCGAAAAAAGTAGCAAAATATTGTTTATCTGCTTTACATAAATTATAATTTCGTTCTTATTTCAATATAAAGGGAGATAATTTTAAACTTAAAACTTTGGTTCGTAATTTCCTTATAATGACAAGGTTACTGTCAATTATTTTTGCGTTTTTTATCCCTCGAAACTCAGAATAGTTATTTAGTAAGGTTTAACCCTGTTCTTGATAATATTCTTATTTCTAATGTGAAATATGTTGTTTTTATATAAATGGGAGATAACTCTGATACTTACTTTGAATCACACATAATAAGGGGAAAACAAGAACACCTTATGACATGACAAAGTTATCAAATAAATAAACATTCAGTTTCTTTAAGCTAGATATGCAAAAGACCGTGCTAAAAACTTATTTATTTCAATGGGAGATAACTTTGATACTTACTTTGAATCACACATAATAAGGGGAAAACAAGAACACCTTCTGACATGCCAAAGTTATCAAATAAATAAACATTCAGTTTCTTTAAGCTATTTATGCAAAAGACCGTGCTAAAAACATTTATTTCATTGGGAGATAACGCTGATACTTACTTTGAATCAAACATAATTAGGGGAAAACAAGAACACCTTCTGACATGCCAAAGTTACCAAATAAATAAACATTCAGTTTCTTTAAGCTAGATATGCAAAAGACCGTGCTAAAAACTTATTTATTTCAGTATATATTTAAAGGCCCATAACTCCCTGATTCATATGCCCCGCTTGGCGGTGCTCTAGTTTGCACAGGCGTTACTATCTGGTATATGTTTAATTAGCTCAATTAAATCCAGTCAGAAAATCACACGTTTGTGTTGACATCTTCATCACCTTTTGAGCAATGATATATTTCTCAAGAAAACTGGCGATTGGTAGACACCAGGATTTCATCACCCTTGACAGGATGAAATGGGAATTGCCAGCAACCATGATTTCGCTCAATGCCATGAATAAAGCAAATTTTGGGGTTAGAGCAGCCCATGTTGGCAGTTTCTGACATCCTTAGTCAATGAACGCACGTCTGAGAGTCTTACTGTGATACAATTGAACTGAATAGCGCCGCCCACCACACCCAAACACCTTTTTTAAAAGGTTAAATCCAAATAAAGTTGTCAATCTTATTAGTTCTGGAGTTGTTTAATTTAGTTCAGTCTAACATTGGTGACTGAATAGTTGAATAATTAAATTATTCCTTCCGTGACCAAATCTACATTGGAACAATGGAATGAATGAATGAATGGTGTTTTACGACAATGGAAACATGTATATTAAACTGAATTAAGAAACTTAACATATCTTCAAGGACAAAATAGTGTATATGACAAGACAATACAATTACATGGCCAATTTACACCATCCTGTATCAAAGTCGTTAAAAGACGTAAGTTCTGACTGAATTATGTTACAAATATCTCGAGACCCATATAAAAATAAGTGGTTGTAACTCCCCATGTTATTCAGTCGAAAGGTAAAGAAAAACAAGATTATTGCTATCCATACGGGATGTGTGGAGTCTGTGGTTGGGGTGTAGGGTGGGTGGGGGGTGGGGGTGGGGCAAATTAGTTGTTATAGCCCTTAACGACAAAACCCTTTGCCCTGCACAAAGCAAAATGGCAGTCAAACATATAAATTACTGTAAGTTCCTCAAGTTTTATTCATGTAGAGGGACCCCTTTACACAGGAGGACTAATCTCATTTTATATATTGTGCCTCGAGTCCCTAAATGGCCATACCAAATTAGAATTAAATGCATTCACATTTGGATAAGATATGCATATTTTTTACCGGATTACTCCCTAGGGAGCGGGCGGAGCCAAAAACGAAAACGTATTGTGCATCTGCATATCCTTAACTAAGAAATAACCATACATGAACTTGAATGAATGAATGGTGTTTTACGGCACGTCGACACATACATAGGTCATATTGTGCGCAAAAACTGATGAAAGATGAAGAAATGAAGGATTAATTAAAAATTAATGTAAATATATCAAGATAAAACTATTAAAAAATAAGGGATGATATGGTAGTAATATAAACTATATATGTAAATCAACAAATGCCCGAAAACGGGTATATGAAAAAGTAAATATATACAAGAACATATTATAATGATTTATATAATCTGACTTCCTTCAGGAAATCTAAAACTAGACTAAAATCTATAGTATTAAATAACTCGGTCATAGTATTAACATTGTAGTACCTTTGACGCATAGGATCAAAGTCTACACATTCCAGCAATATGTGTTTGACCGTAAACGGTGCAAAGCAGGGTATACATTCTGGTAATTGCTCACCTTGTAAAAATATGAATGAGTATAACGTGTATGCCCTATCCTGCACCGGGTTAGGACAACTTCCTCTCGACGAATGGGTCTACTAGAAGAACGCCATTCTCCGAGTAACGGTTTAATTGAATGGAGTTTATTGTTAACTGACAAATCCCAAGCGGCTTGCCAAGAGTTACGAATACATGTTTTAATACAACTTTTAAAATCAGTATAAGGTAATTTGGTATCAGATATATGTAAACCTAATGCTGCTTTAGCAGCACTATCAGCTCTATCATTACCACGTATTCCTACATGGCTTGGAAGCCAGCAGAAAATAATAACATTATCAATTATAAGAGAATTGTACTTTTCTAAAAGTTGAAGCACAACTGGGTTATCATGTTTCATATTACCCAGTGCTTGAAGAGATGAAAGGGAATCAGAAAAGATTACAACATGGTCATCATCAGATTCCTGAATATAATTTAAGGCAAGTTCAATTGCCTTAAGTTCAGCTGAAAAGATAGAGGCCCTGTCAGGCAGGCGGCTCTTTATGCTGTGTTTGTTAAACAACAGCTGCTGCAGCTACCTTATCTCCTTCTTTAGAACCATCTGTGTATATATGTTGAAAGCTACTGTATTTCGATTTAATTTCATTAAATTTGCTTTGAAAGACAGTAGGGTCTGTACTGGACTTGTTACTATTACAAAGGTCGAAAATAATTGTTGGTGTTTCCAAAGTCCATGGTGGAATTTGTGGTACTTTGTACTTGGCAATCAAATTTAGGTCGATTTCAGTGTCTCTTAATTTTGGTTTAATACGAAGACCAAATGGTCGGATGGCCTTCGGTTTTCGATCAAAAAGAGGTTCACAACTAAGATTAAAGACATTATCGAAAGTTGGGTTTGAAGGGTTAGATTTTAATTTAATGGCATATTGAAGGGCTAACTCTCTAACGTCACAAGACGGGAACTTCATAAATAGTAAATTAGTGCAAGTTCCCGAAGTTGTACCCCGGTAGAGGGGCGCTTTATGCAGGAGGAGAAACCTGTTTCATATACTCCCTAAATGGCCATACCAAATTAAAACCAAATGTATTCACTTTTGGACACTATATGCTTTTTTTGTGATTTTCTTTTGCTGGATTACCCCACTAGGGGATATCAGTGGATAGAGCCAAACTACCAAATGAATGAATGGTATTTTACGGCACGTCGACACAAAAATAGGTCATATTGTGCGCAAAAACTGATGAAAGATGAAGAAATGAAGTAGTAAATAAAAATTAATGTAAATATATAAAGATAAAATTATTTACAAATTAGGGATGATATGGTAGTAATAATATAAATTATGTATAAATGTAAATCAACAAATGCTCGTCAACTGGTGTATAAACAAGTAAATATATATAATAACATATTATGAGGATTTATAAAGTCTGATTATTATAATGAAGTGGGGAGTCTGATTTCTTTCAGAAAATCTAAAACAAGACTAAAATCTACACTGAACAAAATTCCTAATAACTCACTTTTGTATCTGAACTAATTATCTGAATTAGATTTTGTTTTGACCCATAGTTTGTAAAACATTTATTTTTTGTTTAAATTGTTACATCTTTTGAGAGTTACCCTCCCTTTATATGAAAACATGAAATGTGCTGATAAAACACATAACATGAGTCAAAGATCGCTTAAAGATATAAAATTCTTAAAATTGGTATGAAATAATAGAAAAAACATAAAAATAAAATGAAATATGGATAATCTTAAATTACCTCCCTTTAAATTGAATATTGTTTGAAATTCAAGTAAATGTAATTCAGCGTTAACATTAAATATTTCGATTTTTCTTTCTTTTTCTGCTGGCTTCCAAGCAATGTAGGAATACGTTGTAATGATAGAGCTGATAGTGCTGCTAAAGCAGCATTCGGTTTACCTATATCTAATGCCAAATTACCTTATACTGATTTTAAAAGTTGTATTCGTAACTCTTGGCAAGCCGCTTGGGATTTGTCAGTTAACAATAAACTCCATTCAATTAAACCGTTACTTGGAGAAGGGCGTTCTTCTAGTAGATCCATTCGTCGAAAAGAAGTTGTACTAGCCCGGTGCAGGATAGGGCATACACGTTATACTCATTCATATTTATTACAAGCTGAACAATTACCAGAATGTTTACCCTGCTTTGCACCGTTAACGGTCAAACACATCTTGTTGGAATTATTACAAGGTGAGCAACTACCAGAATGTATACCCTGCTTTGCACCGTTAACGGTCAAACACATATTGCTGGAATGTGTAGACTTTGACCATATGCGTCAAAGGTACTACAATGTTAATACTATGAAAGATTTATTTGATACTATAGATTTTAGTCTTGTTTTACATTTCCTAAAAGAAATAAGGGTATATAAATCATTATAATGTGTTCTTATATATATTTACTTGTTTATATACCCGTTGACGGGCATTTGTTGATTTACATATATAGTTTATATTACTACCATATCATCCCTTATTTTTTAATAGTTTTATCTTTATATATTTACATATTTATTTTTTTAATTACTACTTAATTTCTTCATCCTTCGTCGGTTTTTGCGCACAATGACCTATTTATGTGTCGACGTGCCGTAAAACAGCATTCATTCATTCGTTTTTGGAGAACGCTTATGATACTGTGTGGCAGTACGGTATAATGAAGGACCTTTTTGACCTTGGTCTTCGAGGTCGATTTCCAATTTTTATAGAGAATTTCTTGGATGATAGACGAGACATATTAGCCCTTCCATATGCTATTACATTACAATCTAGATATGAAACCCAACTTTTAATGTTGTTTTTTTAATCCTAGTTAAGAACTTCTGTTTGATCATCCAAAACCGAAGGCCATTCGAACATTTGGTCTTCGTATTAAACCTAAATTTGACTGCCAAGTACAAAGTACCATAAATTCCAAAGTTCAGCGAGGAAAGCACAGTGGTGAACTGTCAATGGGCCAACCACTAAACATGCAGTTCGTTGCAAATTGATAGGGTCATAACGATAGCCTTGTTAACAAGTTTAATAAAGATTGTATGAACGTGAGTATGACCAAGGATCTTACAACTTTGTAAATCACGTCACCATAGAAGTCAGGTTGCGACAGTCCTTGTCGCAGAAGAGTTCTTAAAGTACTTATAGTTTAAAGGTAGATCACGGTTACGATAATAAGATTTTTCGAAGTTTATCGTAACGGTAGCCCTGCTGGAGTAGCTTTTTAGTTATACAAATATTGCGAATATTAAAGTCCTCAACACGACTACAAGCTCTAGAAAAACGAATAAGTTGAGAAACGTAGTCCCATAAGAAGTAGCTCGGGAACATCACAATCTAAGTGGGGAGACTCCTCCATAGTACTCCATCCTATCTTCATATGTATAGCCTCCGAACACAATCCACCAATGGAGTCACATGTTTTAACTCGATTGTTCAGTTAACAGAGAAGCCCAAAGGACCACCATTATAGGAAAGAAAAATACACATCTCCAGTATTGTCCACGTTTATCTCGTCTCGTTGTTTTGGCGCAAGACGACTCGCAAGCTCGTCGTCCTTTGCCAAAACAACTCGTTCCAAGTAACATTTAGCCATACAAATGCAATAACCTATAATATTGGTGCAGTAAAATGATCACTTCTAGTTCATGTGTTGTTGTTTGTTTTCTGATATTAATAATAGCAACAAGAGAATCGGTAGAACCGATAGATGCATCTGAAAGTTACACAGAAAAAAGTAATGTTTAGTGTGAGTGATTCCTTATTCAAAATGAATCCGTACGGAACTCTATTATGCTGCGGATAAGATTTTTCAAAAAAAAGAAGATAATTAAAAAAGCAGAGAAGCTAGAGTTATGGTTCCTATGAACTGCACTCCGTCTCATTGTCCTAATCATTCACACGAACTTTAATCAACCATACTTTTTTAGTTATGCTCCAAAAAGTGTGACGCACGGACGCACACACGGACGGACGGAAAAAGCGGCGACAATATTCTCCCCCATAATAAACAATCTAGTGTTTTTAGTTACAATATATTTTATATCAAAAACTAAGGTAATAGTAAATGAAAAGAAAAAACTGTGATGGGGCCTCAATATAATGTCTCTGTGGTAATCAGTCAGCGAGAAGTAAGCAGTTAAAAAGCATGCTATCCATGATTTTTCAACGACTACATTCAGTTGGGAAATGTGTCTTTATCTGAACTGAAATGCATTACGGAAAAGGGTTTGCCTCGAGAAATTACGAGATATGATCTTCATTTTTCATCTGGTTTTTTTTTCCAATGGTCAGATTGTTGATATCAATGGAAGCAATGACAAGTATATCGGATTAATGAAGCCAGAGCTATGACCCTTAATTATTTTAAAATGATATATTGTGTTTCGTTAACGCTCTAGCACCGTCATTATCCATCCAATATTCCCATCTATTTTATTGTTTAAACTATTTTAATTTACGTTATCTTAGACCCTAAAAGAAAAATGTTGACAATTTGAAAAACTATTAATGTCGGACTAGGAACAGAAGGGTTATTCATGGCTCTTAAATTATAAACACATGCTAAACGTTGCTTTGTTAACACGCTAGTTAATTTTTTGGCAGGTATCTACCAAAGTAGATATAAAAGTCGAACAGGAAATATGGGATTGTCAATGTTCAGTATGTCATCCAGATATCGAGAGACGTCATTTACATCTGCCTGAGTATTTGGTCAACAAGAAATCTCTTTCATAGCAATCCAAAAACAACTCTGCGACAAGTGGTATTCGTACCCATAGGGGTACCAACAATTTGTGTTTAAACGGTAGTTCCATATCTGAGGTAATAGTATCTAATAGGATATTCTAACACGACATATACTCAAAGAAGAGAGACAACTGTATTTACGGTAAAATACGGCTGTTTCATTAAAGGTATTTGCTGTAGTTTTCCATGCGCAACTTTTTTGCGCGACTTTGCGCGACTTCTCTTCTAAAACTATTGGATGGATTTTCCTACAAATTTACAGGAATGTTGCTTTTGATGTCTAGTTGTTCTTTTTGTATTTTGTTTTATTTTTTTGAAATGTTTTTTTGAATTTTTTTTTTATTTATTTGTTTATTTTTTTATTATTTTTTTATTGTCTTTATTTAAATAAAGGCCTATTATTAGATACATAAAATAGGAAAAATATAGCATTTGTAAAAATTCTTCAAAATTAAAAATTTTAAGCATAATGGTACGGTTCAACAAAACAATATTAAATCTCAATATACATGGCGACCTATAAATTTAATTGAATATATTGTCTAAATATATGTTCAAATAAGTGCCTAGGAAGTTTGAACAAATTCTGTTGTTAGGAACATAAAAAAAAGGAAAATATACCATTTCTATATAATTTCATACAAAACTTGGACTTTTAGCATAGGGGTAGGGTTTCAAATTCTTTTTCTAAACAAGCATGGGGACCTATCATTTTTATTGCACATTTTGTTTTTATATATGTAAAACTATGTGCTTAGAAAGTTTAAAAAAAATCTATTATTGGGAACATACAAAAAACAAGGAAATTGTATCATTATGGGCTAATTTGTGTATAAATTGTGGTAATGGTCTCAACAGATTTTGTAAAAAAATATAGGTTTAAAAAACATAAAGATGAGCTTTAAATGTTATAGCAATTAAATTTTCTTTACTTTAATACAATTTTAGCAGAATTGTGACCAATGAATAAATGATGAGACTTCAAAAATATCTTATTTAGCTATTTCATGGACATGTCAACTTTTTGGACAGATTGACATGACGGTGGCATTACCAATTATTTTTTAAAATTTTAACAATCATGGTGACCTACCATTATTTTTGCCTTTTCTGTCTATATATATATCAGACTTACTGTACAAAAGGTTTAAAGAAAATCTGTTATGCAGAAAAAATTATAGAAAATGTCTTTAATTCCCAGCGTTTTATTTGGTAAATATACGTCACGAAGACGAGCTCTATGTACCGCGCAGAACTTTACATACGGTGGCGCCCAATGGAACAGCCTGTAAACATAGAAGCCTATTACCTTGACATCCGAGATAATATAGTGCCCCCGCAATAGCGTAAACAATGGGGTTATTGTCGTGTTAGAATCGAAATAATAAAATGTCTTTAATTCCCAGCGTTTTATTTGGTAAATATACGTCACGAAGACAAACTCAACAGTAATACAGCGCAAGCTATAAGACGTAAGCGATGACTTAATTGTTTGTCACTATGTACCGCTCAGAACTTTACATACGGTGGCGCCCAATGGAACAGCCTGTAAACATAGAAGCCTATTACCTTGACCTCCGAGATAATATAGTGCCCCCGAAATAGCGTAAACAATGGGGTTATTGTCGTGTTAGAATCGAAATAATATATACGTAACTGTAATAAATACGTTCGGATGCGAGTAATTAAATCACGAGTGTGTGTGATTTAACCCACTCGTAATTTAATTACTACTCATCCGAACCACCGATAAAATACAGGTACGTATTTATTATTTCTTAAATAAGTGCCTTGCAAACTTCTTGGCAAGTCTACATAGTGTACTTGTCTAAACGGCCGTCAGTAAAAAAAACACTTTAATATTGTTACAGACCAAACATGTAGTTTTTTCTCTAGTTTTTTTGAATGAGAGCAATACGTTTGTCTTTGATAGGGTAATGTGGTAAAGTTGTTTATAGTGTTGAAATGTCGTAAGAACTCGACGTTAATTGCAATTTTTTATAAAGAACGTCTTCTGAAATTTTAATTGACCAAATTAAATTAATCCTAGAGTTATCATAAGCTTTAACACACTATTGTTTAAGGTAACCTTAAAGGGCAGTAAGCAAAGAAGTTAACAGTTGGGAAAATTGTGTACTGGTGCGGGCACTAGAATTAGAAATAAATTGTGTTTATAAGGCTGTTTATGTAATTTGGGAATCCGTTACATAGTTAGCAGTTTGTTTTGCTTTTCGTCTACCCCAGCCTTGAAAGTAATGCACCGAGTGATATGTGTGGAAACAACATCATCCTCAGTAGATTGAACTGAAGTATACGAATTAGTACCAATATAGACGTCAATGTTTTATTATACTCCCCGAAATATTCGGGGGAGCATATAGTCGCCGCTTTGTCCGTCTGTCCGTCACAATTTTGTCCAGAGCATAACGTAAAAACCAGTGATGGGACTACAAAGATGATAGAGGGCAATGCGAGGAAGTGCAGCGTGCAAGAACCGTAACTCTGCCATCATTCAAATTAAAGTTATTGCCCTTTGTCATTTTATACTTAGAATTTGTGTCCTGGGCATAGCTTCAAAAACTACTGATGGGACTGCAATGAAACGTTACACAATGATATAGGGCAATGAGAGAAAGTGCAGAGTGCAAGAACTCTGTAATCATTCAACTATTGCCCCTTGTAATTTTGTACTTAGAATTTTTGTCCCGAGCATAACTTCAAAACTGCATATGGGACTGCAATGAAACTTCATGAAACAGTTATAGAGGATAATGGGAGGACGTGCAGATTACAAAAACCATAACTCTGACATTATTCAACTTAGAGTTATTGTCCTTTTTAATTTTACACTTGGAATTCTTGTCCGGAGCATAACTTTAAAACTACTGATGGGACTGCAGATTGAAAACTGCTGGGTGATACAAGGCCATACGATAAGTTGAGTTACATTTCGGGGAGAATCTTCCTCATATTGTTTATTTTAATTTCGGATGGCAGGAGGCATACAGTTCTGATTCTACCGAGGAATAAGTGGGTGGTCTCCACAACAAAAATCGACTGTCATACATAGCCTAAATGACGTTAAACACCAAACAGACAATTTTAATTACAGCGCGTGAACATGTTCGATGAACAGACGTATTTGAATAGAAACAACATAATGGTAGCCCATGATCGATTGAGCTAGCCAGGTCCAACCATCCTTGTAAATCAGTATTTATATAACTTCTGGATTTGATAGATATTGTAACGAGCTTGGGTAGCGTGCCTCGTTACTTTATTAAATAATATGGACTCCGAGAAAGATAAATTAAATGAACACCCTATCGACTATCTATGACTTTTCAGAACAAAGGGGTAAACAACAAAGTATAAAATCATTGGTATGTTTGCCTCTATTTATTTCCATATTTAACATGATAATAACAGTATAACACATTTCCTAAATAAATAAACTCTTTGACTAGAATCACTAAATAGTATCAAACTAAATGATTACATTTACATCTGCTTACTTAAATGCCTTGCTAAAATAATGATCTCAAAATGCCATGCTAAAATAATGATCTCAAAATGCCTTGCTAAAATAATGATCTCAAAATGCCTTGCTAAAATAATGATCTCAAAATGCCTTGATAAAAAATGATCACTCAGTTTAATATTAATAAAAGAGAATGAGGGTGGACCTTTGGAAAGGGCCGAACGGTCTGATTGAGACTGTTCTTGAACGGTAGCAAAATGTGCTTGCCACCGTTCACGCCCCTAGTCCCGGGTTGAGCAGAACCCAATATTCATAAGATCAATAGTACTGAATGTTAACCATCCCGAAGATGGCATGCATATGGCGGTGGACATGCTACTTTTAATGTCATAATTCCATGTCCAGCGGCAATTTCAACATTAAATAAGTGACTAGAATTGACTTTTAAATGCAACAATAAAAAACATAGTTAAACCTATACTCGCAGTGTGTTACGTTAAAAATAATTTTCGAGTCCTGGTTCTGCAAAAAACCTAGCTTTATAGCACAAATAAGTCAGTGCGGTGCACAAGCGCACAAATGATCACTGTGCCCAGTAGCTCTAAAACGTGCAACGTCAACTGTGCGCTTGTATTGTTTTGCGCACCTAGAAATGTGTGCGATTTTGACACTCACCTATTTCGAACAAGAATTAAAACACTTTTATGAATGGAAGTATCATAAAGTTAGTTA
The DNA here is from genome assembly GCA_037043455.1 of Cyrtodaria siliqua. Lineage (NCBI taxonomy): Eukaryota > Metazoa > Mollusca > Bivalvia > Adapedonta > Hiatellidae > Cyrtodaria > Cyrtodaria siliqua. Next base: position 62,771 of record JAWPHD010013075.1, read on the forward strand.
TAACTAGAATGATGAATAAAAAACATGACTATTACATTTTGAAACAAATTCTCTTCTTAAATTAATGCAAATTCGTAAACGAAAATATCGAATTGACAAGATATAAATTCACCGCGCAAGTAGTTGCTATGGAACATCCCATCATGCAATTTAATTCCGGATTCAAAAAAAATGGCGACCGGAAAGATAAATTTGAAAAAGTGATAACGGTATGGTAACCTGACACGATGAATGTACGTTAAACTGTAAAGTAAGTTAAAATCATGAATATACGTATAACGAACATAATAAATATACAGTTAAGATGATTATTTCGTAATCTTTTCTGATTCCCTTTTATCTCTTCAAGCACTGGGTAATATGAAATATGATAACCCAGTTGTGATTCAACTTTTACAAAAGTACAATTCTCTTATATTTGATAATGTTATTATTTTCTGCTGGCCTCAAAGCCATGTAGGAATACGTGGCAATGATAGAGCTGATAGAGCTGCTAAGGCAGCATTATATTTACATATATCTAGTGCAAAATTACCTTATACTGATTTTAAAAGTTGTCTTAACACATATATTCGTAACTCTTGGCAATCCGCTTGGTATTTGTCAGTGAACAATAAACTACATTCAATTTATCCTTACTTGGGGAATGGCGTTCTTCTAGTATACCCATTCTCGAGAATAAGTTGTTCTAGCCCGGTGCAGGATAGGGTATACACGTTATACTCATTCTTTTCTTGATTTAGATCTCTCGATTGAAAATGGTGAATTATAAGCAAAATCTATGACAAGAGAGATGATTTTAATTTTGACATTGTTTATTATCCCCACTTGGATGGGGATGTTCCCCGAGCAAATTCTTATGGGGTGTATGTGTCTCAACTTATTCGTTTTTCAAGAGCTTGTACTCGAGTTGAGGACTGTCATATTCGTAATCTTTATATAACTAAAAAGCTACTCAATCAGGGTTACCATTACCATAAACTTCGTAAAACCTTTGCAAAATATTATTATCGTAACCCTGATCTTCTTTCCAAATATAAAAGTAATTTAAGGACTCTTCTGCGACAAGGACTATCACAACCTGACTTCTATAGTGATGGGATTTATAAACTTCGTAAGATTCTTGGTCATGATCACTTTCATACTATCTTTGTTAAACTTGTTAAAACATTTATCAAAAGAGGTTATGACCCTATCATTTTTGCAACGTACTGCATGCTTGGTGGTGGACTCTTTTACAGTTCGCCACTATGCTTTCCTCTTTAATTGTACGATCACCGGACAGGCTGTGGACCCCATGATGACGCCTACCTAAAGCCCATTGGAACGGTGGCGTTTGCTGTTTGTCTATGATCTTTCTTGTTGTGCCCTTAATGGTTTATTCTCTTGTTGCTCTGGCTTCTGTCAAGTCATTGAGTACCTTCATTGTGGCTATGCTATTGTTTTTTTTGTATTATTTTTACTCGAGCATATTTGTGATTTACTTATATTGCCTATTGATGCTGCCTTGTTGGTTAGAGATTAGATCATGGCGGGGATTTCTTTATTTACACTGTTCTGTATTAATGGAATGACAGTAGGGTAAGTGTGAGGTTTGGTGCACCCTAGAACCGGTTTAAACCCCCAGTGGCCTACTTTGCCACTGACCGTTCCAAGGCGGTAGCCCTATTGTCAACCCTTTTGTGTTTGTAACTTCGTTTGCATTTATCATTACTTTTGCCTTCTTGTTTGTCTGTTTGCGTGTTTGTTTTTGTGTTTTGTGGTTGACTGTCCTCCTTGAATGCTACATTCCGTGTCGGATCTTTTTATATTTTTTGAGCAATTACCAGAATGTATAACCTGTTTTGCACCGTTAACGGTCAAACATATCTTGTTGGAATGTGTAGACTTTGATCCTATGCGGCAAAGGTACTACATAGTTAATACTATGAAAGAGTTATTACTATAGATTTTAGTCTTGTTTTAGATTTCCTTTTAAAACTTGTATCAACACATATATTCGTAACTCTTGGCAAGTCGCTTGGGACTTGTCGATGAACAATAAACTCCATTCCATTAAAACCTTACTCGGAGAATGGCGTCCTTCTAGTAGACCCATTCGTCGAGAGGAATGAATGAATGAATGGTGTTTTACGGCATGTCGACACATAAATAGGTCATATTGTAATAGTCATATTGCGCGGAAAAACTGATGAATGATGAAGAAATGAAAGATTAATTAAAAATTAATGTAAATATATAAAGATAAAACTATTTACAAGTAAGGAATGATATGGTAGTAATATAAACTATATATTTAAATCAACAAATGCCCGAAAACGGGTTTATAAGAAGTAAATATATACAAGAACATAGTATAATAATTTATATAGTCTGACTTCCTTCAGGAATCTAAAACTAGACTAAAATCTATAATATTAAATAACTCGGTCATAGTATTAACATTGTATTACCTTTGACGCATAGGATCAAAGTCTACACATTCCAGCAATATGTGTTTGACCGTTAACGGTGCAAAGCAGGGTATACATTCTGGTAATTGCTCACCTTGTAATAAATATGAATGAGTATAACGTGTATGCCCTATCCTGCACCTCGTCGAGAGGAAGTTGTCCTAGCCAGGGTCAGGATAGGGCATACACGCTGTACTCATTCATATTTATTACAAGGTGAGCAGTTGCCAGTTTTCCACCGTTAACGGTCAAACATATCTTGTTGGAATGTGTAGACTTTGATCCTATGCGACAAAGATACTACACAGTTAATACTTTGAAAGAGTTATTTGATACTATAGATTTTAGTCTTGTTTTAGATTTCCTTAAAGAAATCAGACTTTATAAATCAATATAATATTTTCCTATATATATTAACTTGTTTACAAGCCCGTTGGCGGGCATATGTTGATTTACATATATACATAGTTTATATTGCTACCATATAATCCCTTATTCGTAGATAGTTTTATCTTTATACGTTTACATTATATTTAATTACTACTTCATTCCTTTATGTTTTTGTGCGCAATATGACCTATTTATGTGTCGACGTGCAGTAAAACACCATTCATTCATTCATTCATTCATTAGATTTCCTGAAAGATATCAGACTTTATAAATCATTATATTGCGTTCTTATATATATTTACTTGTTTTTTACACCCGTTGGCGGGCATCGGCAGATTTACATAATTTATTTTATTATATAACCTATAAATAGACGCGTTTTCATTGGCTAAAAAGTAATTTTTTAGAAAAAATATCTAGCGATATTGACCTGTTTTTTTGATATTGACCTGTTTTTTTGATATTGACCTGTTTTATATAATTGTTTTTTTGATATTGACCTGTTTTATATAATTGTAAATTGAGGGTTATATAATAAAACAGTTATGGACTTTTCAGCTGTTATACATGATGTTGATATGTACCAAAAAATCATTATTGACCTCGGCTATCGCCTCGGTCAATAATGATTTTTTTGGTGCATATCACATCATGTATAACAGCTGAAAAGTCCATAATTGTATAATATACATAGTTTATATTACTATCATATCATCCCTTACATGTAAATCGTTTTATCTTTATATATTTACATTAATTTTTAATTACTACTTCATTTATGTGTCGACGTGCCGTAAAACACCATTCATTCATTCATACAGATAAACTGCGTCTACACGCATAACGTTAAAGTGAAAGTAGCGTGAAACATCTGAGCATTACAATATTCGCATGATCCTTTTCAACACAATATTAAATATTCCATGCATCTAGCAAAATGCACAAGTCAGGCGGGGCTTAAAAGTTTTTAGCTGGGCAGTTAACTGCCAGGGAGGGGGTAGCTATATAGCGGGGTTTAACGATCAGGTTTTAGATGTTGCGGTGAAGTTACCAGTAATTTTGTTATGTATTGTTCTAAACCTAGCATTGCTTAAGGATGTTGGCTGGGCACGTTTTGACATCTTCAAGTCTTAAGAATTTTATTTTTTAAATCATGGTTTTATTTGACAACATTATTGTTTCAACTTGTATATGGCATTTCTTTCAAAACAAGTACGGAAATACATAGGTCATCAGACAATTTTTAGTCACTTTAAGTACTGATCGACTGAAAAGACAAAACTAGTTGTATTCCGTAAAAGGGGTAGAATTAAAGAATTTAAAAGGTGGTATTATAATGGAAGTTTATTACATGTCGTCGATGATTTTAATTATTTAGGTGTGGTTCTTAATTGTACTGGCTCCTTTTCGTTAAATCAACAATGCCTTAAAAACAATGAATATTCTCTTGGTAAATATACGAAAATTGAATTGAAACCAAAATTATCTCTTAAGCTTTTCGATGCTTTTGTGGGATCAGTATTAAATTATGGAAGTGAAATATGGGGGATTACAAAATCAAAAGATATGGAGAGAATACAGTTAAAATTTTGTAAAATTATTTAGATGTTAAACTTACCACAAGTAATGCTGGTATTTACGGAGAGCTCTCTCGTTACATTAATAGAGATACGTCAAAATGATCAAATATTGGTATAGACTATTGTCTACGGAGAACATTATACTAAAAGAAATATATAAGGATTTGTTATCCAACTGTAATAAGGAAGCGACGAATTGGCTAACTAATTTAAGGTTTATTCTAAACAGTAACGGTTTTCATAATGTCTGGGATAATCCCATGAGTTTTAGTTCATGCAACAATGGAGATCTGATATAGAAGGCAGCAGAGTTTTAACGCTATATAAAGTGGTGAAAAAAAATTTGAATTTTGAAACATATCTGGAAACAGTATGCTCCAAACACATTACGTGGTCCCGTCTTAATTTCGTTAAGCGATGGGAAAGCTTATATTAGCAGGATTTTATAACGAATATTTTAACAATAAACACGTTTAAAAACACTTGCTATCGAAAAATGCGATACCTTGTTTAAAATTACCTAATAAATGTTTTAATATTACAATATGCAAACTTTTTAAGCCGACATTAAGGTTGTATTTCATACCCCAGCCAACCCCGTTTTCGCTTCTTGGAGAAGGGGTTGGATGGGGTATGGCAGTTAATACAGGGACCACGTAATGAATTAAGAAGTGAAATAACAACAATAAGATTATCCGCTCATTGTTTAAGAATAGAAACAGGGATATACTCTAGAGGGAGAACAGAGAGAAACGAAAGAGTGTGCGAAATTTGTAACACTAACGATATTGAAGACGAGTACCATTTTATTTTGATCTGTACTACTTACTCTTACATTAGAAACAAATATATTCCTAAATATTACACAACTACACCTATCATGTTTAAATTGGTGGAATTGTTGCAGTCATTCAACAAATATATTATTCTTAGTTTAAGTAATTTTATTTCCGATGCCCTTGTATTAAGGCTTTCTACATCCAATTTAACAGACTAAAAATAACTACATATTTCAGAACATTCTCGTTTATCATTGACATCCATAATATGTGTATTTTTTTGTTTAAATATGTATGAAGCAAAAAAAAACGTAATGATTATTTTGTTGTACATGTAATGTTAAAATCTGTCACGTGTGTGTAAATTATAATTGTCATATATTTGTAATGATGAAAAACTGTAATAGTTTAAGTCATTAAAAGTATTTATCTATCTATCATAAAACTCGATCATGCAATATATTTGCGTGAGAATAATTAGCGGAAAATGTCATTATTTGTATTTATTGATTATTTTCTACACTCCCTTATAGAATGTCCTTATTTAATTGGTATCAAAGGAGTAATACTTATGTTGAAATGGGTCAATTCTGATCTTTTTTATATACCCGTTTTCGGGCATTTGTTGATTTACATATATACTTTGTATTACTACCATATCATCCCTTATATTTTAATATTTTTATCTTTAAATGTTTGCATTAATTTTTAAATAATCCTTCATTTCATCATCATTCAATCAGTTTTTGCGCACGATATGACCTATTTATGTGTCGACGTGCCGTAAAACACCATTCATTCATTCATTCATTCTATTCTGATCTTACATTTTCACATTTTCTGTAATCCACTTTAATAGCGTCTACATGTTTGCTCGACGTCCTATCACTTTAGTTTTCCTGGAGGGATGTTAACAAACTTCACACAGAGCGGCTTGAACAAAGAACGGTTTGTATTGTTATTCAGGTCATTTGGTCAAGGTCCGTGTTTCATTAAGTAGAAACTATTTTTTACTCAATAACATTGCTTTCCCTAAAAGGATTGTAGCTTCCTCACGAAGATGCGGCTCATAAAAAGAAAGCTTGGGACTGTTGCGTTTTTGAATCAAAGGTCAGGGTCAATTAACGAAACTTCACCACAACGTGCGGCTCATAAAACGAAAGCCCGGAATTGTTATTCGGTTAGAGGTCAAAGTCACTGTACTATAAATGAAACCGATTTCCGTTCAATAATATTGTGTAAGTGTATTAGGAGCAAAGAAGGGGTGGGGGATGTATGTGCAGCGTATAGGTGGTTATACCGGTACTCACAGTATTTCAATCTGTATAGTGTTGCTTACCATTCTATCTATAACCTTTCCTGTCAGAACACAGCGATTTTTACTATTTTTTTCTTTTTTGTCTCTTTCTGGGAAATACGTTCTAGCCAACATTATATATGAGAGTATTAAGGTGTTTCCTTCTTTGTTTATCAGCCTTATTATTGCATCTAATTGTAGCGTCTTTTTCTTAGTTGATCGTCGAATCCTTGTCCTTTGAAAATAAACTATTGACGTGTATGCCAGGCAAGAGATTGTTTGGGGATTATTTCTTTTTTGGAATCATTTGATAATTCGGCAATTACCTTACAATGTTGACTCATGCCTTTCCTGCATGTTTCAAGTCAAATGTCATCTTTTTCTTTAATGTCCTATGCACTGTCGCGATCTTTCATTAAGATCCAGTATAAAAAAGTATATAAAATAAATTCGAAATAACTACCATTCTCGCATGCACACCACTAATTTGCTGTGGTCAACGCATTCAATTGTTTTGTGTTTTCTATAGGACCGCTGCATTTGTTTGCGCAGTTACTGAATTATCTGCTTTTTTTAATGGCTATACTTCATTTTTGCATTATTGAATCGTGCGTGCATGCGTGCTCGCGCACGCGTTTTAAACTATAAATGCGAGCCGACGTGCATGTGGTGTATAAATATAGTTTGGATAATGTAACTTAAAAAAGTGGCAGTTACCTTTATTATTTCTTTGATCCTTTGCTTCAAAGGTACTACAATGTTAATACTACGAAAGAGTTATTTGAAACTATAGATTTTAGTCTTTGTTTATTGAAAGAAATCGGACTATATAAATCATTATATGTTCTTATATATATTTACTTATTTATATACCCGTTGACGGGCATTTGTTGACTTACGTACAAGTATTTATTATACTACCATAATTATTCCTTTTTGTAGAAATAGTTTTTATCATTATACATTTACATTATATTTCAATTACTACTTCATTTCTTCATCTTTCATCAGTTTTCGCGCACAATATGACCTATTTTATGTGTCGACGTGCCGCAAAAACACCATTCATTCATTCAAATTGTTTAAATGCACATTAAAGTAGAGACCGTCATACAAATGCCCCGGTTCTTTAAATAAAAAAAGCCTCCAACTAACGAAAAAAATACCCTATAAAAGCCGTGTGTCAAAACCTCTATCCAAGTGTTCAGGTCATATAATAATGTATGTTAGCCGAAAAAGATTTACTCACGGTTTCGCCAAAAATACCCCGTGATGGTATATGGGTAACATGAATTATGACTTGGTAACTCTTAATTCGAAGCTCCAGTTTCGGGTTTTGCCTGGCTGGATAATAACTTTTATATTTGTCTATAGACTTTGAATTCTAATATATGTAAGATATATATCTTCCCCGAATCTTCCTGATCCCAGGGCAACAGAAAAGGTCTTTTTAACATGTATACTATTATTTACAGTATATACATATGCATGTAATATGAGGAAATGTCGGTTCTTACGTATGGCGGGAGGTGTGTACTGGTTCTTCCCAGGAAAGGTTGGTGGTCTGCCCCCACCACAAAAATCGACCGTCGTATATAACCTTAAATGTGTTGAAAATGGCGGTTTAGAAACGGTGTACGTATGATGTAAAAGCCGGCTGTTGTTTGGCGGGATAGCTACTTAAATGAATTAATTTCTTAAAAAAACAACAAAATACCCGCAAAAAAAGATAATTATTCAAACTTTAAATATTCTTAGTTTAACACAAAGTATGGACTGGTGTTTAGTCAATCAGC